>JAHWFO010087178.1:623524-691362 GCA_023313115.1 Rhysida immarginata | reverse complement strand
GTTGTACTATTTTTTCGCATAAATCAGCAGACTTTCTTGGACACACATCACAGAACGAACTCACCCGCAAATGTCATCTGAATTGCTCGTCGTCTTCAGTGATGTGTCGAAATTCAATCTCCGTTCGAACGTGATGACCAGTCTGAAGTAACAGCATCGAAATTCCAACGGACTTGGATTACTTTCTTTTTCGATTAACATTGGGTACCGTACTTTAGTACATTATGATAATCGAATTCAATTGCAATCGCCCACTGAGAATAAACTAAAACATCTCTCGAACTTTCCGGCGTTCCCACCATTTTTGTGACCCTATTCTTTTATGTCCATTCGCAGCGGTTGCTCACAGCCAAAAAAAAAATTTTAATATTTTATCCAAAAACAGAAAAACAACAACAATAATAAAAAAAATCCGAGATTGCACAGCTTCTCGGAAAAGATCCCGGAAACAATGCTTTCTCGGTAACAATGGCGATTCCTGTTGCACGACCATCGTTGTAATAGCAATCGTCAAAAATTATTAAAAAGAAAATAAGAGCCTTTTAAACAAAAATAAAACCTCTTAAAATAATTATTACTGAATAAAAGCAATGAATAATATAAAAGAATTAAACATCAGACGTGAGAAATAAACAGAGTATAATCACACAAAAAAAATTAAAAGTGCCCCATAATTTATGTTTATATAGTTAAAACAAACCCCTACACTTACTCCGCCAGACCCATGTGACACTCACTGACATGGAATGTCACACATTAAATGCAGTAGAAAAAGAAATGAAGGGAGATACAGTAGCAACGGTAAGCTCAGAGATGGAAGAAAAATCAGCAAGCGAATACAGGAAAGATTATGTATAAGAGAGGAAAGAATTAATCAAAGATTATGCACAGCAGGTGAAAGAAGGCCGAGTGAATATCACCAACCGGCTGAACGGAGAAACCTGCCATGACAAGGCCGAGGTTCGACTGCAGAGTGAGGGCGACGAATGCAAAGAAAGCGCACAGAGCTAATCTGCTATCGTTGCCATCTACTGGTCATGTAAACAAAGCATTTCAAAGAATAGAATTTCTTTGCTGTCATCAAAAAGGCTATTCTTTCAGATATTGTGACAAAAATTTACAAAGAAATCGGAAAAAGGAAAATAAGCAACCACAGGTGAACGTAAAGATAGTGAAAGAACAGGCTATTCAGACGAAAGAGCGTGCGAATAGCCCCCCCCCTCCCGACAGGAGAGGAGAAAAGGAAATAATGGACACCAGAGAGACATTACATATGACATATTTCAGCGGAACCCAGAAGAATTAATGGTTGAAGGCAAATTAGAAGAAATAAATGTTAAATTTTTACTATACAGCGCAGCCAGGGTAACGCTTTTAGGTGAAGATCATTTAATGGAAATTATTAAAATGGGATATAAAGTTACTAAGGTAGATGAACCTGCTCTTAAATTGGTTGGAGTAACAGGACATAATTTCCCCACAGAGGGAATTTATTTAATCAAATTCAAAATGGGTACAAATAGATACGCACTAAAATGTTACGTGTGGAAGAGAAGGGAATGCTATTTTGGGAAGAGATTCACTTAGAAGGTATGGATTTGAAATTGACTTTCATCATAATGAATTAAATTCAAAACATAATAACATTCCATTTATGGGAACAAGGCCTAAGTCGAGAAATCAAAGTAACTCAACTGAAGTTTCAAATATCAGAGAATTCATGGAAATCGTTCCTGTTAGTTGTAAAGAATTATCCATACCCTCTCATTCTGAGATAGTTTGTGAAGCCAAATTGGCGAGTCAGGCATATAAAGAGCGTATTGGTGTGTTAGAACCAAAGGAACTTAGTGATGATATAATTCCTATTCGTTTATTAAATTATTCAGGAGAAACGTTAATTATAGACGCAAATAAAATTATTGGAAATTTAAATGAGACAGAAGAAGAAAGAGTAGAACTGAGCCCTACAATAGCGGAAGGAAAGGAGAAGAAAATTTTCTGAATTTATTCCATTTAGACCATTTCACCCCGGATAAAGAATATCATTGGAAAATTTATTGTATGAGTTTGAAGGTGCATTTTTGCATGATGATTGGGATTTGGGCTGTTATAAAATTGAGCATCACAAAACTGACACTGGCTCCTTCCCCCCCTGTAGCTCAGCCTCCTTACAGAATTTCTTATTCACACCGAGGTATTAAGAAAAAGATGCTTGATAATTTATTAGAGCATCAGGTTATTGAACCCAGTGCTAGTCCTTGGAACGCACCAGCGTTATTAGTTAAGAAAAAGGATGGGTCATATCGTTTTGTTGTAGACTATCGTAAATTGAACAAAGTTACAAAGGTTGATTCTTTCCCCCTGCCTAACGTGAATGAGACTTTGAGTCAATTAGGGAAAGCAAAGTATTTCAGTGTATTGGATGCCAATCAAGATTATTTCCAGCTCGAAATTAGTGATTTCAAAAAGACATTGTTTAGTACCCCAGACGCGAAATTTCAGTTTAAGCGATTGCCTATGGGATTGAATAACTCCCCAGCACTGTGGCAAAGAACCATATCCTCGTTTATTTAGATAATTTTATAGCTTTTTATGAAAGATTTCCTGTACATTTAGACAACCTAAGAGTATTGTTTATAAGGTTGAAGGAAGCGAATCTCAAGCTCAAACCCCATAAGTGTCAATTCCTCAATGATGAAGTTAAATTCCTTGGCCATGTAGTTTCTGAACATGGTATAGCTCCTGATCCTGAGAAAATCACAGCAGTCAAAAATTCTCCACGACGAAAAATGTCAAAGAAATTCAGTGTTTTCTAGGATTGGTAAATTGGCTGACATGTGAGATCATTCAGTGCTATTGCAAAGCCACTTACAGATTTAACGAAACTAGACACACCTTTTATTTGGTCAGATGAAGTAGAGAAATGCTTCCTAAACCTTAAGCAACTCTTAAATTCAGCTCCAATTCTCATAAGCCCTGATTTTTCTAAACCATTTATAGTTGTTACAGACGCCAATTCTTATGCGTATGGTGCCGTATTATCCCAGCGTTTCGAAGGACAGGAACACCCTATTGCACGTTTTAGTCATTTATTAAAGAAAAATGAACGAAATTACTCAGTGATTGAAAAAGAGTGTTTAGGGGGGGGGTGTATGCAATTAAGCAATTCTGAGTGTATTGGTACGACAATAGATTCACTCTTCAAACTGATCAACGTCCTCTTTCCTGGTTATTTGGTCGCAAAGACCCACCTCGAGGCTTGGACGCTGGACGCTGGTCGCTGGTGTTATCTGAATATAATTTTGATATTGTTCATAAGCCCGGCATTAAAATTACGAATGCCGATGGCCTTTCATGAGTTACCATTTCTGCAATAGCTGAATATGAACTGCTTTTATATAAACAAGAGAGAGCTCGAGAACAAAATTTAGAGGAAGTGTAGAAAGAAATTTGAGAATATTTAAAGGGCAAAGTCGTGAAACCTCTCAGCAGCGATTGGCGACACAAAGAAGAAAACTTCTTCCTAGATGATGATGGTGTTTTGTATCAAATCAAGAGATCTCAAGATGGAAAGGAGATATGGGAGCAAGATGTAATTCCGAATAGTTTACGAAACCATATCCTTTACTTGTATCATGATATTCCTTCCAGTGGTCATATAAGATCAAAGAAAATGCGTGTCAAGATCGACAAACAGTATTATTGGCCAACAATGAGAACTGATATTCAACAATATTCTGCTGAATGTGAAAGTTGCCAGCTTCATGCAGCCCGATCTAAACAAAAAGAGCAACCGTTACGCAGTTTCCCGCCAGTAAAACACCTATTCTACCGTATTGCTGCAGATATATTGGGAACGATTACAACTTCTTATGAAGGGTATAAATATATCTTAGTGGTTACGGATCACTATTCTAGGTACTCGGAAGCCGTACCTCTCATGGATCAAACTGCTAAGACCATAGCCAAAGCATTAGTCACAAGCGTATTTAATCGATACTGCATTCCTGTTCAACTTTTAACTGATTAAGGTTCCAATTTTACTTCTGAACTGCTACGGGAAGTCTGCAAGATTTTGGGTATCAAAAAATTGTTCACCACGGCTTATCATCCTGCAGGAAACGGAATTGTGGAACGGCTGAACAAAAGTTTAATAAAATTGATACGTCATTATGTCGAGAAAAACCAAAGGGACTGGCCCACATGGTTATCTTTCTGTATGTTTGCATATAATTCTAGTCCACATTCATCGTTAGGCAAAAGCCCTTTTTACTGTTCTACGGGAGAGATTCTATTCTTCCTGGTGATATAATTACGGCACCAAAGAAGCCTTATTATGGTGTGGACCGAAATTAAGGTTACGAAGTGGAAGCCTGCATGAAGTATGCGTTTGAATTGGCTGAGAAATTTCGAGAGGAGCAGGATAATAATACAAAAGAATATCACGATAAACGGCATAAGCCTTATTCTTTCAAAGTCAATGATTTAGTGTATTTGGCAGTCCCCGAGATCAAGCCAGGATTGGTAAAAAAGTTATATCCTACTTATGAAGGACCATACCAGATCATTGATCAGTATTCTCCAGTTAATTTCTTATTAAGAAATGTAAAGACAAAAAAGACTAAGGTTGTTCATGCGAATTGGATGAAACCAAAGATTAGAGATACGCCCCAGGAGCCCTGCCACAGGGAAAGACGAGTCTGAGCTCAACTAGCTGCGCCGCCCGAGCCGCAGGCACCGTCAACTTGTCCCGAAGAGGATTACTTCCTACGCCCCCTGCGATGCCCAAAGCCGAACCGAACGTGGAGCCCGCGAAACCTCCACCCGTCCCAGGAGTAAGCAACGAGGCCGGGAGAACAGAAAATGCACTCCCCTCCCATCCGTACAGGTTATGTTCACAAGGGAGTGTCCCCGAAGACATATGGGTCCTCCCCTCCATTCAGGACAGATGAACAATAGAGTCATTGGGACGAAACTCACCTAATGATGATGTTCAAGCAATTTCTGATGCCTTAGCGACACATTATGGAACTACAGGCATAAACGAAGATTTTCCGAGCGAGAGTGCCGGCATAGGAGATCCCGATGAAATTTCCCAAGTCGCCACCCTAGTAAATGCCCTTTCTGCTCCATCCTGTATGAGACATAATATTCCCCCCCCCCCCCCCGTCGTAGATTGCTAATAGATGTAGTTCGAGAATATCTGGGTTTTATCCAGGGATAATGCATAGAATTAATGAATATAACATGGGGTAGAGTAGTAGTTGCGTTTTTTTTTGAATTATAAGCAACTTACTTATACTTACCCTTGGGTTGAATTTAAGTCGTATTAATTCCACACAGCTGAAGCTCATGATTATGGAACGTTGATTGATTAAAAGTATTATTAAAGGAAATCATTAGTATTAAAGACAATCTATTTTTTTTGCAATGTCCTCACCCTTTTGTACTTTGGAAAGAAGAGACTGTTTAACTGGTTTCTTTTTGTAACCGTCTACCTTCTTTGATTTGTACATGTATATTACTACGGTTAGCTATAGGATGAGCAAAGTCTTGGAAAGTAGTACGGTCAACTTTTAGTGTTGTTTTAAAATATTTCCGACATTACAAGTGCTACTTATGCAAATATTGCACGTCGATATTGATTAAGAACTATTGTTGAACTTGACTCCAAATTATGGAATTTATAAACAACTTAGAATTAAGTTAATTAAGTTATTTGATCATTGGAAGAGTGGAAGGTCGCACCTATGGAACACTAAGTAATTAAGAAATAATAGTGCAGAAGTTCTAAATATTTAAGGAACTCAGTGTAATAATAATGTCCTCACCTTTTAAGAACAATTGTTATTAGACAAGACTGTTCATTTATGCATTAAATCGTTTACCTTCTTAAATTGCCTGTTACCCACTACTAAGGTTAGTGAGGTACATGAGCAAACTCTTGCGGAGGTAGCGACATGTTGTTGATACTATATTTTTTTGAGAAGTTTTGTTCATGTTCGATGCCATTATCATGGTCATCCCGGAGAAGCTATGGATTAACGACATTTCAGACATTTTTGACACTCAATAATTTTGTCCATGCAAGCATTGTGTGTGTTTGTTGTCGAATATTGATTATAATCAGCCTTGACTTAAAGCATTGAATTTACAGATAAACTTAGAATTAAGTAACAGTATCGTGATGAAGGGGTAGTCCCCGAAAGTTTTTCTTACGCTCGGAGCGAGTTTTATGAATCATAGAATCGAGTAACAGCCAGGAGGCTGTGTTTAGTTCTATTTGATTATTCTGAGTTATTTGAGGAACTGAGCTATTTGATTTTTCTGAGTGAAGAAATTTAGGTCATGTAATTTTATGGCCTTTAGTATATAAATCATATCAAGAATGTAATTTCAAGCAAATCTGAAGTCCTCTGGAGATGATGAGTACTTAATATTCCCTCCTAAAGTGCAAAGGGAGCAGACTGGGAAACGTTGTAGAGGGATCGTGAGATGTTGCCCCCCCCCTCTTCAACCCTCATTAGAGTAACGGAGGGAGAGAGAAAGCTAACCCAGAATCAGCTGAATAGATCTTATGACATTGAATTCTCTAGTTCTGAGGTGGGCTTAGCTACACTACCCCTGTTCTCGAATTTTATTGTCTACTGGTATTTACAATTATTTTAACAACTATGGTTACATTACACATGCATATTATTATAACAATAGAGGAACCGATTGCTATTTAGAAGAATCTTATCAAACCCCTCATGATTGCAACTTTTTTCTTAATGGTAGATTCACTTAATTAATAGTATTATGTGTAATAATTCACACCTTTCAAGTTGACATTACCCTGTATTTTAGTGGACCCTATTCCCTTGAGTACACATAGAGAAATTGTAGAGGTCACACAGAGAGCTAAAGATCCCTTATATTATATTTAAGAAATTTAATTTTTTTGCATAAGAAAAGTTGAGGAGTATCTGTCCATTTTAATGCTAAATTACAAATTTTATTGTTATTTCATAGCATGCACAGCTACACTTGAAACAGAGTTATATTTTATGTATAGATCCGAGTAACTCTGATCTTTATTCCTAAGGAAGATCAAAGAGATCGTTTTAGTATTGGAAGAATAGTGTTTTCTTGACTAAGTAATTAGAGACTAGATAGTAATAAAAAAACATTATCCTACCTGGATGCCTGGACATCAGAATGTGTTGATATCTTGAATAGAATAAATGATCCGTAGTGATACTTCAATCATTATCGTCAGCGCAGTTCCATATGAAGCTTAACCTGTCATTAAGCATGGACTGATAACCCCCCCAACATGACATCATGGCATCACAGTGATTCACTGGCATAATCGAACCTTATCAGTGTGGAATCATTAAAGAAAAACAGGAAGATCCAATCCAGAACGAGCAGTATTATAGCAGCTGCCATATAAGTTGAACAACAGGATGACGTCATTTCTAAAGCCAGCCAATAGACGTTAACAGGAAGTAAATCGCTTAGTTATTCCATGAAAGCATCCGTTTTTGCTTTCGAAACATTGTTTTCGTATTTATATTTAGTTTCCATTTTCGTTTTTTTTTTATATAGATAAATGAAATTAATAAATGAAATTAATAAATTAATAAATTAAAAATTGATGCAGAATAGTCGATTCGAAGGCAATTTGTTTTATATTATGACTTTTAATAGGCTTTCCCATTTCAACGATATCTCCGCCTTTACTATAGTAGAACAAGTGCATCATGGGTAAAACCCAGGCAAAGCAAATTGAAGAGAAGACTTACTGCGCATGTCAAAAAGATTGTTCAACTTACGTGGCGGCACCTATAATTATTTCAGGCATTGGCATAATAGCGAAGGTCAAAGCGCACATCGCAGATACATTTAATTCGAAGTCTTTGTTCTCCACTCACCGCATGGCGTGAGATCGATCATATATATATATATATATATATATATATATATATATATATATATACGATCGTACCTTTATCATTGCTAAGAGTTACTCACAATAATTAAACACTTCATTCCCATTAGTATAGTATAGTAGTGATAGTAATAGTCCTTGCGGCAGTGTATTCCTTACGTTATTTTCGGCTGGCCTGAGCAAGGAAACATAATGGAGAAATTTCGAAGAAAGACAGCCTGAGGAAGTGACACCATCTATTGGGACCATAAGCAACTAAAATTCTAATTTTCTTAGCAGTTCTTTAAAAAACCTTCCGGTTCTTTACTTCACGATAACAATTTATGTTCTAAATAGAAATTAGACATAGAAATCCACACTCACTTAGCTTAAATGATTATTATTATGCAAGAAACAGTTAGAAATTTTTTTTTTGAATTTGTCCCAACATTCCTTTGATAAACTTGCTTAGGTGGTGACCTAGATAATCAGAGAAAGCTAAACAAAACAGTCCGACCCCTTTTTTCTTTGTAAATGGAACCTGTCTTGACTATTGTTCCTGGATTAGCATTGAAGGGAGAATCTAACTTCCTCAAATAAAAAAATAAATAAAGAGAAATTTTATCGGAAATAGAAAGTATTTTTTCTTTGCACGAATGATAATTTGAGTTAAGTTATAATGATATTTTAAAAAATAATTCCAATCAATATACGATACGCACTTAAGGTAAATAATAAATCTTTTCTAACTGGTATTATTCAGAGTTGATTCTTCTGTTTGATCTTGGTTTAGCCTATCTACTATCCTGTTATTAAACAGCAAATGTCACCCCCTTGTTCACTAAAGATGACAAGATGGGACTGCAGGTACTTAGTTATGGATACGTTGTTCTTGAGTTTGTTATTTAAGAGTTTACTTAATAGCTCCAAGACCCCCGTCTTTGACACAATACCGACAATGCGCTGAGATGGAACATTTGTATGGAATCATTTTATGAAACAATATAAATTTTGTATAAACATTTATATGAGTTGACACAGTTCTAAGATTGTGTGGGTGTAAGGATTATCACATATTATTATTCCCTTCATATTTTCATGGTTAGATTATATTGCGTACATGTTGACATTTGAAGCCTTGGGTTACACATATAACATGATTGTTCTTTCGAACAATGGGAATTAGAACACAAATGTATATACATTTTCCTTTTCTTTCTATTTTTCTTTTGAATTTAGTTTTGGCCGAGATATTGTCAATAAATTGGATTCATGAACCTCCAGAGTCAATCGACACCGGACATTAGCTGACGACACCCCCTCAGCGCAGATGATGCCAATGAAGGATGCCTGAGATTATTTCCGGATTCCAAGATGCAGAAACCAGAGACCCTAAAACGGAAGAGATGAAGTACGAACTTTTATAGACTCTTCATCTGAATTATATCTCCATATTTCCAGAAGCAAGATTGTGCTACAAACTGTCAAGACTTTACAGTGTTTCTATAAGTAATGTTTTATTTTGCAGTGATTTCTTGAGTAATATTACAATTTACAGTGATTGATAAACTTTCAATGATAGTAATTGTTGTGTTCAAGAATAAGGAACTTTCATTAAGTGTTGGACATTGAACTGTGTGTTGATTAAGAACTATATAGTGTAGATTTAAACTGTGTGACAAATCCAATAAGTAATTGTGCACAAATCTTCGTTAAAACGGCCTATAAACATAGTTATACATTTTAAGTAGTATTAAGTACTACTTAAGTTATATATTGTTGGTACCATTTATACACTTTAGAATGCTTTTGATATTGAGTAGCCTATTTCTTGATAATTATTAATCTACTAACCCATGTTACAACCTATATATTTCTAGTACGAGAACATGATCATTAAGGATAGATACATTTATCCACTATATTAATGGAAACTTGTTTAAGGTTTTACAAGTTGACATTGAGATGTAGGCTTGCCGGCATCACCTCGATCTGTCCCACTTCATCTTTGGAAGATGCTGCAGAGATGCAAGACCCCCTGAGGATTTCAGGTAATAGTACTGCCTCGGGGCGAGGCTTTTTCTGCATGGGGAGATATATTGTAAGGTTTTGAGAATAATTAATTAGCCAGAATTAGAATATTCAGAATAATTATGTAAATGAGTTAGTTCATATTCACGTTCATAATTAGTTATTTAGATTCGGAATTCAAGATTTTATATAGAGTTTTAGAAGAATTTTAATGCAGAGAAGAATTAAATAAAGTTTATTAATTGTCTTAAATATTTTTCTGCGTGGGTTTTTAGAGTCGCTAAAGAGGAAACATTTTTAGTGTTTGATAAAGAGGGAGAAAGTAAGAATCATTTTACACGTCATTATTTTGCTTGTTAGAATCGTATTCAAGGACCGAAAGAGTATTACTAGAGTTAGACAAGTAAATTTGAGAACCGGAAGGTCAGATAGAAAACAAGAAAGACGAATGTAAGGATTGAACCTTAGAATCTAAAGGGAGCAAAGAGACAAGAAATGATCACGTGAATGCAAGGATCTTGTTAGTACAGAAAGTTAGGAGAGGTGTCTACAAACTTTGATTGACAGGAAGATTCACGTTTTTTTGATGGGTGACCAGCGTATGATTGGCTGTCGAAATCGAAATTGGTTTGTCCGCAGTTCTAAGTGAGAAAATAGGAGTAGCAGTGAAACGATTCCTGTTGTCGTGTGTGTGGTGAAACTACTCCCAGTTTTTAGTTAATTCGGCCTCCATCTGATAATCATTGATTTCAGATGAGAGGTTTCAGTTAGTAGCGAGTTTTAAGTTTTAGTTTATAATAATGTACATACCAAGTTAAGTTTAGTTGGCTCGTTTTGTTGAGGTGTTTTCAAGAGTTTCTGCCAAGCTGAAAACCAGCTCAATCAATTGAAGTTCACAAGTTACCAGTATTAGTTGGAGAATGCGTGCCCAGCACCAAAAGGACCCAGTTTCATGGTTAGAAGCAACAACAAAGCTGAGAAATCTTCAAGCTCCTTCGCTCGACGAGACCCCCCCCCCTTCTAGACGATCCCGATGTTACCCACTGAGCAAGAGAGCAACTTCAAAGCGGACAGATTTGAGAAGACACAATACAGCCTCATTTCATTCAATGTCTCAAATGGCCATTCCTTTAATTCTTTATACATATATAATATACACCATATCATTGTTCTTTGTAACATTTCTTGTTGGGAATGGATTAGTTAAACTTATCTTACAGTGGGAAAGACAGATACACAGCATTAGGACTTTTATATTATTTGTAGAAAACTCACATTATACTCTTTTTAAAAGTCTTATTAGATCCAGATAAACCATTACTACACTCCACTGAACTCTGAAACAACACTTTACTTATTAAGGTTAGAAATTATTCATTTAGATTCAATTGTTACCGTTTTATTGTTCCCAAACAAGCATTTGTTCCATATTTCTAGTGTCACATGTCATTGTTAGTGAACAATTTTTACAATTTCGATTTAGATCCTTAAGCATGATTTACAAAAGATCTCAGTTCAGGTTAAGATCATTATCATACACAAGTTTATTGATTAATATATTGTTATCAGATCTTATCTAGAATTTAAGAAAAATGTGTTACTTGGATACGCCATTCTAATTGATTATCCTGTCAAATCATTGAAATTAAATTTTTTTATTTCTGACGAATAATTATTTAATCTGACACAAATTGATACCGATTCTTTTATTGATATTTATCAGAAATATTCTTATATTTAGAGATTGTTTGGAAATGTTTATTCACAGTTATACCCATTGATTACTCAAGAGAATCATGAAAGCTATGTCATTATTGCCGATATACCTTTATCTTAGTGAAAATAATTTGACAGAAAATCAGTTTAGTTAAGATCACCTTGATTGAAGGAATTACTGATTATTAACTTGTAAGCATTAAATTACCTAAATCTTTAAATTGATATTTTACGTTATTTTACATCATATAAATTGTTTGCTGACGTTTACCTAAATTCATATTATCTTGCCTACAATTTACAATTACCCAAATTAATATAATTGGATACCAAGTTGTTATTATTACGAATACAATTATTCTTAAATAGCATACCTTAATAGTATTTGATATTCGTTATTCATTTTTCAATATATTTTAATACCATTTATCCAAATGTTATTGTTTCATATATCCTTGTTGAGTGTTTAATAAATATTATGTTAATTGTTAAGGCCGTCTCAAGTGCCTATTTCTTCCCTCATTGGCCGACCCTGGTTAAGTGGGAGATATCTTGTATGTAAGTGGGATAAACCAACATAACAAAATTGTGATTGTTATATTCACTGGCGCAATCTATTCTAAACTATCTTAATTATTCATTCGACCACTTTTCATGAATATTATTCCACAGACCATTACAGAAATTGCCAGCGATAGTGGATTAATTCTGTTTTTCTTTTTCTTCTCATGTACGCCCATTAGACTGATTAAACATAATAAACTTTTGTTCCTTTCCCTGAATGCACCGTATTGGGAATTAAGGTTAGCTACAGCGAATTTAATCTCTAATTTATTTGCTTCAAAATAATTCTTGAATTAAACCCGTGATTCCATATTTGGGTTTAATTATTTATTCGAATATTGTTACTTTAGGCGGGAAGATTAAACTACTATTTATCTTCTAGTTTAATTACAGTGTCTGCGACTATAAGATTATCATTTACTTATCTGAGAAATCTATCTTCGATATAAATATATATCACTTATTTCTTTACTTACCTGATTAAGATTTTGGTTTTCGCTGTGCCAGATGAGGATCTTTATAAGTTATATTAATAAAACAAGTTATATTGGAATTTTACCCTAAGAAGCAAGATATTCCTGTCATCAATTGTCTGACAACTTTCATCCCGGTTTTGAGCTATGTTACAACGTTTTACTGAGTGTATGTAGGAAGGAGCCTCTTAGTGTTTTGTATGGACTTTGCAAATATAAATGTTTCCACTGTGCAAGATGACGACTTCTAATCGAGAAGGAGTTTATTTGAATATCTTATTTTCGTAATTAAATACATTCTGTATAATTTACAATTTTCAGTTAAATATTTATGTATTACCTATTATAAATTTTATTTGCAGTTCCAGATTTAATTTTACAAGTTACTTCTTCTCTATTTCGTAATTGGGAAGTATTATTTCATGTAATTCACAGTTTAAAACCATTGCAAGTAGCAATAAAATTTTCTTATTTATTAAACTTTTTTCGTCTCAGTTCTTCTGTGTAGGTTAGCTAATCTTTATTGTTTAATGATTAAAATTGAACCTTACAAACTGTAATTATTCCAATTTAGTTTCAAGTTTTTTTGTTTGCCCACTACGCCAGAAGAAGTCTGCGATATAATTTCCAGACTGAAACCTTAAAATCTAAAGATCTTTTATAATTTGCAGATATTATTATGGCCCTGAAACAGGTCCTCTCAATTCATCTGGGCATATTCAATGTCTCAATTTTGTCTGGTTTATTCTCCACCTCTTTACAGTCAGCCCGTAGTTATATTGCCTCTTAACTGACCCATAGTTATATTGCCTATTTTTTCAAAGATTTTTGAGAAGATTTTTTATGTGCGGCTTCTCCATTTTGTCCATTCTAATAGGTTTATTACTCCCTGCCAGCATGGTTTTCTTCCCAGTCGAAACACAGATACTGGTTGCTATGAGCTTGTTGAATTTATTTCCGCGGAGATGATGAATAATAAGTTGGTTGGGGCTTATTTGTGGTTAAGGCTTTTGATTCGGTACCTGTTCCTTTACTACTGTCTAAGTTAGAACGTCAGTTTCATATAAGTATGGTACCCTGCTGAGGTAGATTGCTGATTTTCTCAATAACAGGTCCTATTATATGTGTATCAGCGACATTTCTTCCTCTATCATTCTTATCTCTTGTGGAGCACCCAGGGTTCGATTTAATCCCCCCTCTTGTTTCTTTTGTTTATAAACCATCTCCCTTCTAATTTACTTCCCGCTAAAACCATCATGTATAGGGATGATGTTGCCCTATTATTAGCCGACACAGATCCTATTGTTTTGATCACAACATTAAACTCTGTGGCTAATGCCCTTTCTGAGTGGAGTAGCTGCAACAAACCTGTAGTTAATATTGACAAGACTAAACTTATATTATTCTGATGATAAACTTGAGAATAAAATAAAACTCTTTTTCCACAACGAAACAGGAAATGAACAAAAAGAAAAAGACCGAAAATAAAATGAAAAAATACAACCTGAGTCTGAATTTTATTTTCGGTCTTTTTCTTTTTGTTCATTTCCTGTTTCGTTGTGGAAAAAGAGTTTTATTTTATTCTCAAGTTTATCATCTGCATTATCCACATAAGATTTCTAGACAATTTATATTATTCTATCAGCGCAATAAGCATCTTGTCCCTCATTCTCCTGCAGTATACTTTGACGGGAAGCCCATTGGTCTTACCGAATCGTTTAGGTACCTGGATCTGGTGATTCAACATGATTTAGCATGCGATCAGCATATAGATGTTCTTATGCGTAAACTAAATCGGAATATGGGGAAAATTTTTAGGTTGTATTATCTATCTCGTCATATCCTCCTACCGTTATACTATGCAGTGATCCAGTCGAACCACTGCTACGGTGCGATTTTCTGGGGCGTTACTACAGATATTAATCTAAGAAGAATCTCAGACTACAAAAGTGGTTTCTCCAAGTGCTGTTTACTGTTCCCCGAAATATATATGATTCCCACAGTTAGTTGGCATTCCTACTATCTCACAGTTATACAAGATCCTTAATTCATTATTGGACATTAACACCCCTATTTTTCTAAACATAACTATCCTACCCACCAATCTCTAAATATTGTTTTTCCTATTGCTAAAAGAAATTACCGTAATAACAGGTAATTTCATTTTGGAATTAGGATTTGGGCCTCGCTACCTCCAAATCTTTGCTTACCTGCCCCGTATTCTTCCTTTTGCCGGACCTTAAAGCGGTTTGTTCTTTCTGGCACCTTAGAACAAATTCATCATCAACCCATTACTAATTAATTTTTAACCAATCGTTTTAATTTACAGGCTCTTTTTATTTATTTTAATTTTTTATTATTTGTCTTTTTTTTTGTTTATTTTGTCCTCTTTACTAATTTTTCTTGACAGTCTTTAAAGTATTACTTTTATTGTCTTTCATTCATACTTGTTTGTTTTTACTGTCTTGTTTTTTCTTATTTTTTATTTTGGATATTGTCTGCAATATTTACGTAAACTTGTAGTAATTTTTTTAGTTTATTGTCCCTGTAATCCACCGGGTACTTACTTGTCAGTCATTGATCATACCCATTCTCGGTGGTGTCTTAAAATTATATATAAAAACCAAATAAAAATTAAATTAAATAAAATTAAAAGAATAAAAGAGAATAATTATGCGTCTATACGTCTCATAGTTACAGTGAGTTAAAAGCGAATTTCAATTTTAAGTAAATTGAGTTACTCATTACGAAAATGAACGTTCATTTTTTTTAAACATTTCAAATGAAATGAGCGACCCAATGCTCCAGTCTTAAAATTCCTTAAACTTCATTGTCAGAAAATACTAAACACTAGCAATCATTCATTTATAGGTTAACTAATTTTTAACATGTCGTTTTAAAATTCTAATACTGTTTAAAACTCTATATTTTGAGTTAACGCTCTATAAAAGGTCTGATAGATGCACAGAAGTTTTAAACTTTTTTAAATTTAGCTTCATGTTATAAATGCTGTGTACATATTAAATACTGTATATAGAGGGTATCCAATAAGACTGGTAACACGCAGATATCTCAAAGCTGCCACATAGGCGAGATCTAAAGAGTGTGATTTATATGTAAGAGGGGAGTAGGAAATACATTGCCGCACTCAAACTTAACTTTGACCCCCAAATTTAAGGTTATCCATTTGCTAACTCGAAAATTATTAAAGATAGAGAAAAATTTCCGATTTCTACCCTGTAAAGCAATAACACATTAGTCTAAAAACAATTTTTAATCACCCTTGAAGGATTTTCAGAAAATGGGCAAGAAAGAGTCATTCAAGATCAGGTTGGTTGAAGTTTCTAATACATTTGAACTGCAGTGAAGCAACCTCAGCAAACCTGGCCACCCAACCTCACCTTGAGTGACTCTTTCTCGTCAAGTTTCTTAAAATCTTTCAAGAAGAAGGATGTGATTAAAAATTATTTTTAGACTAATGTTACTTTACAGGATAGCAGTCAGAAAATTTTCTCTATCTTTAACATTTTTTGATTTAGCAAATGGATGACCTTAAATTTGGTTGTCAAAGTCAAATTTGAGTGTGGCAATGAATTAACCCCCCCCTTATTAACTTTAAACCACAATTATCAGATCTCGTCTATCTGGCAGCTTTGAGATATCTGCATGTTACCAGTCATTTTGGACATGTGGTATATATTTGTCTTGATCCGTCCGACATGAAGCTATAGTGCGTGACCGACAATATGCGCAGACCACCAGTGTGCGCAGAGCAATAATGTATATCATATGCAAAGCAAAGTTTCTGGCACAATAGGCCATAATAAAAAAATACTTTTAACTTACTACCAAATTTACATATTCGGCAGTGTGGAACCGTCTTTCCCGTCTTGGTTTCGCCTTGACAATCTCGACGAAGACCAGAAGGTAAGATTTTTATTATAACTTTCTGTGTGGTCGAAGAACAATACTCATACGAAAGTTGTACATACACTAGTTTTATGTTTACCATCTTCAAATTTGTCACGGTACTGTTTATGCTCGGCGAAGACGGACATATATAATAAAAATCATACTATCCCGTCTTCGTCGAACTTGTCAAGACAAAACGAAGACTGGAAACAATGTTGTTTTTGTTTAAAAAGTGTATTCTTGAAGGATTCGAACCCCCAATATCAAATTTGTCGAACACGCGATGCAACCAGCGCATTAAAGTAGCAATACAAAAATATAAGTGCAGTTTTTTATTACAAAGTGTTGTGCCCGGTGCAACCGAGCAGAGGCAATAAGCAACATTGAATGTGCCGGTCTCCCGACCAAAGTGCTGCTATTCCACAGAGTGAAAGACGTTAGAGGAAGCACTCCTTTAACTCCGTACTCTATTGAGCAAATGGTAAGCGAGTAAATAGAAGAATCGGCGACCGCAAACCTACACAAAGTTATGAATGGCCAATTTTTGCTTCAAGACATCGAAAGAATAAAGGAAATTGCAACAACATCAAGTGTACATCTAAAGTAAGAATATGTGAGTAAAAACTTATTTAGACTAGGAAGCATCCTTGGAGGGGTCCATCCATTTTGAGCCTTTAAAAAGTTTTTTTTCGATAAATCAAGTCCCTGTATATCACCAGGAATTGATTTTTTCAGTCAAGAGGTAAATTCCTGCCTTTCGTATTTTTCTTAGAATGGATAGTAACTTCGCTCTCTATTGTAGTGATTCAGTTATTATTTAACCTATTTGGAAGATTAATTTAGCTTTTTGAGGTTGTTCTGTTTAACTACAAGCGTAATTATACCGGGCAAAGCCGGGTCCTCTGCTAGTCTTATCTATATATATATATACAGGGTGATTTACATCGAATGTAAAATACTTAAAGGAGGTATTATAGAGGTTAAGATAAACACAAAACGTCCTATGAACATGGGTCCAATTTTGATTGATAACTGAGATATGAACAGAAATAAAAATGCCGCCACCAAGATCAACAAATAATTAACTCAAGTTCTGTAGAGCCTAGAGTAATGAAATTTAGAGGAATAACAGGGTACATAAAACTGTGTATACCGTTAAAATTTGACCGTATTCCAGCAAGTAGTTTCCGAGTTACGCATTCAAAATCGTAACAGTGCTCACATGCGAGTACTAACAAGCACGTGTTACGATATTGAGTGCGTAACTCGGAAACTACTCGTTGGACTTCGATAACATTTTAACGGTATACACAGTCCTATGTTCCCTATTATTCCGCCAAATTTCATCACCCTAGGCTTTACAGAACCTGAGTATTAATTTGTTGATGTTGGTGGCGGCTTTTTTATTTCTGTTCATATCTCAGTTATCGTTCAAAATTGAACCCATGTTCATAGAACGTTTTGTGTTTATCTTAACCTCTATAATACCCCCTTTAAATATTTTCCATTCGATGTAAATCACCCTGTATAAAGAATGATGTTTGTGGGTGGGTTTGTGTTTTATACAAATCTACAGTTTTATTCCGATCATGATGAAATTTTGCATACTTGAACTTCAAAGCATGAGGAAGGCCACTGTCTACCTCAGATTTCGGAAAAATAATAAATATCGATAAAAAATCGATATTCATGGTTATGGCAAGGCATATTAGAGACTTTTTGCAACCTCAAACGATATGCGAAATACGAAAGGCGAAATGCAAAAGGTGACATTTCATCTTTCTCCTTTCGTATTTCGTTTTGAGAGTTTTTGCATCCGCGAAATAAGAAATGCGAAAAAGAGAAATTCCAGAATTTCGATACTGCCAACATCAGGTTTTACTTCTACACTGCTCAGCTCACTCTGATATCTGATTCTCAGCACCATGGCAGCAAGGAGAAGTAAGTACTATTAAAGTTTAAAGCTATAACTCGTTGTGGGATTTAACATTGTGTTAAACAACTGCGAAGTAGTTTCCCGTCGGACGCCATGTTGGTTATCGTGAGGAACTTGCTGTCAGAGCGTGGAGGTTGGGCGCATCATGCATGCGCGACGATACATTTGGTTACCAAAGGTGGCAACGAAATTTTTTAGAATTTTCGTATTTCGTTCGACCAAAGCTGGCATGACCAAAAGGTACATGGCAGTCACATGACCAAAATGCCACCTATCGCATTTCACCTTTCGTATTTCGCATATCGTTTGAGGTTGCAAAAACTCTCTAATAATGAAAAATATCTCATGACCAACAGTGCAAGAAAAAGTTTGTGCAACAATAGGTCAATAGGTATCAACACGCAATCCACCAACATTATGAAAGGATCGACAAAATACATCTCATGACCAACAATGAAAGGCAAAGTTTGTGCAACAATAGGCCCGTCGTGTTCCCATCAACAATGGCATCAATGCGCAATTCACCAATGACAATGAGCACAAAATGATGATGCAATGATAAAGCAATCCTTTCCAAGAATTATAACAATGAACATAAAATGATGATGCAATATGGATAAGCTTCAATTTGTAACAATGCATAGAATTCCTGTTATTCAGTTTTGTCTTAGAAAAGAGAATTCTTAGTAATTAACCATTTCTTGATAATCTTTAAAAATAATCAGCAACTGGAGATAATGAAGAGTTAGCAAACTATTGAGACATCGTGGAAAGACGACACAAGAAACACTCCTTTAGCTCCGTGCTGTATTGAGCAAATGGGAAACAAGTAAATAGAAGAATCGGCCACTGCTAGACTACACAAAGTAATGAATAGCCATGTTTTGCTTCAACACATCGACAGAAGAGTGGAATTTGTAACAACATCAAGTGTACATCTGAAGTAAGATTACGTGAGTAAGAAATTATTGGGGAGATCAATCCATTTTGAGCCTTTAAAATTTGTTTTTCGAATTTTCATTAAGAATTTTTACTGTATTAATTATAAGATTTTTCATATGTTTAGATTTCAGATATTGCAAAATTTAATTTAATCTTTTGAGATTGTTCTGTTTACGTAAACGTGTAATTATCCCGGGCAATGCTGGGTACCTTTGCTGGTCTTTCTATAGAACTAAAAGAAGAAGGATGTTTGTGGGTCTGTTTGTTTGTTTGTATGTGGGATTGTTTGTTTCTTATACAGTTTTATTCCGATCTTGCAGAAATTTTGCATACTTGAAATTCAGATCATGAGGAAGGTCACCATCTACTTCAGATTTCAGAAAAATAACAATCATTGATAAAAAAATCGATATTCATGGTTATAGCAGGGCAAAAGTATGAGAAATATCTCATGACCAACAATGTAAGGCAAAGTTTGTGCAACAATAGGTATCAACAATGGTATAAACGCGCAATGCACAAACACTCAGCACGGACCAACAATATATATCTCATTACCAACAATGCAAGGAAAAGTTTGTTCAACAATAGGTATCAACAATGGTATAAACACGGAATCCACAAACACTAAGCAGGGATCAACAATATATATCTCATGACCAACAATGAAAGGCAAAGTTTGTGCAACAATAGGTATCAACAATGGTATCAAGACGCAATTCACCAATGACAATGAGCAGAAAATGATGATGCAATGATAGAACATTCGTTTCCAAGAATTAGTAACAATGAACAGGAAAACGATATAGATAGGGCAGTCTCTCTCGATGAGGCAAAGGAGGTACATGTGTCTTCCTTCAGCTCCCTAACAAGCAAGGAAGGTACACGTCTCTCTCTCTCTCTCTCTCTCTCTCTCTCTCTCTCTCTCTCTCTCTCGTTTGCTTTTTTATACAAATCTACAGTTTTATTCCGATCGAGATAAAATTTCGCATACATGACCTTCAAAGCATCAGGAAGGTCACTGTCTACCTCAGATTTCGAAAAAATAATATTTATTGATAAAAAATCGATATTCATGGTTATAGCAGGGCATATTAATGAGAAATATTTCATGACAAACAATGCAAGACAAAGTTTTTGCAACAATAAGTATCAACAATGGTATCAACACGCAATTCACAAAAACTCCGCACGGACCAACTATATAGATCTCATGACCAACAATGCTAATTAGAGTTTGTGCAACAATAGATATCAATAACGGTGTTAACATGCAATGCACTAACACTATATGCAAGGATCAACAATATATGTCTCATGATTAACAATGCAAGGCAAAGTTTGTGCAACATTAGAATTCCTGTTATTTAGTCTTTTCTTAGAAAAGAGAATTCTTAGTACGTAACAATTTCTTGAATATCTGTAAAAATGATCAGTAACTGGAGATAATGAGTTAGCGTTGAGTGAATGATTATTGAGAAAAAGTGAAAGACGATTGAGGAAGCACTCTTTTAGCTCCGTGGTGTATTGAGCAAATGGTAAGCAAGTAAATAGAAGAATTGACGACCGCTAGACTACACAAAGTGATGAGTGGCCAATTTTTTCTTTAAGGCATCGAAAGAAGAAAGGAAATTTCAGCAACATGAAGTGTATATCTAAAGTAAGATTACGTGAGTGAAAAATTATTTAGACTAAAAGGCATCCTTGGAGAGGTCCATCCATTGTGAGTCCCGTTATATCAACTGAAATGGATTTATTCAGTGAAGAGGTAAATTCCTGTTTTTCGGATATTTTTTAAAATGGATACTCCCTATTGTAGTGATTGAGTTATTATTTAACAAATTTGGAGGTTTAATTTAGGAGGGGTGGAGCAATGACAGGAAGAGACGTTCTTTTCGAGTTTAAATAAATATTGTTAATACTGGTCATTGGAATCCCCCAATAAATAGATATGTTGTTTTTTTTGATGGATTGTTTGTAACACGGATTTTATGTAGTATTTGGAATCGTTAGTGCTTTTGTGGTTTATTCACTTTTGAACTTGTGAATTGTGGAGTGGGAAGGAGACCGGATGCGGGCGAAGCTATAAATAAGAGAGAAACTGAAACTTCTTCATGAGTCATGCTTGAGAGTTGGTAGAGGTAGGCTACGCGCCTTCTCCTCTCGAATGGAATAACGGTTTTCATGGAAATTGATTAGAGATATCATTTACGAAAAAAGCTGCTGTGCAACTTCTACAGTTAGCCAAGTAGCTAGGCTGATTTCTAAAATTCAATTTATGGAGTGAGCAGGCTCATCAAATGAAATAAGAAAAAGGATGATGTGGGTAAGCAAGCAGGTAATCGAGGGGAGGTGGAACGCTCTCTCCGTCGGCCGATTGAAGGAGGAGGGTCAGATGAGATGCGCCACGGCGGCTACGCAACCTCCGTAGTCGTTAATGCGATCTGGTGGCTCTTTCCTCCCGAGATCAAAGCTTGTACTGGCTCATATTTCATCATAATATTTGACATTATGGTATAGAGACTCCCGATTGGATATTTAATGTTATGATAAAGAGACTCCCGAAATAGTGCTGTTTTTAAAAGGAAACTTAAGAGAAACATACCCTAAGTAACCCCGACATTCTTCAGACCAATTGTAAACGAGCAACGAGATATTCTTCAAATGAGCAACGAGATATTCTTCGAGTGAGCAACGTGATTTTCTTCAAGCGACAGGCATGATTAGAAACCGGACATTGAGAAAGTAAGACAACTGCATATTGTGAGATCTTCTGTTGGACTTAGTGGGGACACTTTGAGACATCCAGTGGACTCACTCACTAATTGATCCGGATTTTCTTCAGATGTGTTTTTGTGCTTCAGAGTGATAAGTGATATAATTTATGGCCTGTTAAACACAGAAGTGTTTTTGTGCATTAAAGTGGATTAAGAGTACTTGACAAGTCTGCAGGTGTTTGAACTACGTAATTGTAAGTACAACTGAAATTTGATATATTGATCTAGTTGAGTGTCATGACAAAGGTACGATAAGGAAATATACTTGAGAGAACTTTCTAAGAATAGAATTTTGAGTAGAACTGTCTCTTTCCTCAGAGCAATTGATTTTTATTAACATTTATTGAATTTTGCATGTTATCTTAGATATAAGTACTTGGGAATTTTAATATTAACTTTCTTCTTTCGTGTTAAGATCTATCTACTTTCTTTTCATTTAGATTTAAGACTTTATTTAATTTTGTATCTCATTGGTTTGTTTAGCTTTGAATAAAAAGACATTTGTTTAATTCCAAACCTTGCTTTCCTTATTAAAATAAATAAGTCACAACCTGCCATTTTTTTTTAAAGAACCTAACCTATGTCCTTGATTTTGTATATTGAATTTATTTGAGCATTTTATTGAGCTAGCCGTCTTGGAATTCATTACATTGGATTCTGATTTAGAGAAGAAAGGGGGGTGGTCCACTCAAGCTTATTGAGGTTGCATTGACACCCACTGTGTGAAATCCAAAAATCAAGGGTATAAAGTTACATTGACGCCCAACGTGAAAGGGCTGTGTTTGTGAAAAAAGGGCAATGTTATGTGAATTACATTGGCGCCCAACGTGCAAGGCAGTGTTTGTGTAATAAAGCAAAGGTATGTGAATTGAATTGGTGCTCAACGTACTTGGCAGTGTTTTTCTTAAAAAAAAAACCAATTAACCACTGAGAGACAATTTTTATAATTTTTTTTTTTGCCTGAGGACAGAGGATAGAAAATACAGGAAAGTCAAAATGGAAGCATTGATATAGATTGATAGGAATAATGTTTGCCACATCGGAAACAATTATGGCAACGGTGGTCACTTTAGAAGAGATTGTAGACAAAATAAAGGGAGAAATGAAACATATAGGTATACTAGAGATGTTGATGTTGTAACAGTAAAGAATGTTGAGAATAATAAGAAGTGTGTAAAGGAAAACACATTGATAGAATTGGAGACTTATGAACATAAGAATTTTGTTGATATGGAATGGAAAGAAATTAGAAAAGAGATAATCAGATCACAGAGGATTGATCCCATTATAGAAAAATAAGGAAGAACAATGTTAAGGTTATTGAGAAATTAAGTGGAGAATTTAGATTAATGGAAGGAATAATAATGTGGAGATTTTATTCAGGGAACCCAAAGGAAGGGAATTTATGGAAAATTTATGTGGGAGAAAATATTAGAGATGCCATTGTGGAAAAGGCACATTTGGGTAGGTTGATGACACATGATAGTGTGAATAAAGTAATGAGGAAATTAAGAAGATGGGTTTATTGGCCATCGATGTATAATGATATTGAAAAATGGATTAAACATTGCAAAGTGTGTTGCAATAGGCGTAATAATATATTGGAGAATAGTAATGATATTAAGAGGAATATTAATAGGGAGAATATTGTTGACAGTGGAGTGAATATTAATAGGGAGAACATTGGTGACAACAGGAGAAATAGGGGAATAGGTGATAAGGATATTCTGCGAGAGAATAATAAGGAGAGTATTGTGGATTCTGGGAATACTAATAATGAAAATTTTAAGGATAATGAGGATATTAATGATATTAGGAAATATGGGCAAATGGAGATGTATCATGGGAGAATTAAGTCAATTTTAAGGAATAGTGAGAATAGGCCTAATGTTGATAAACATGTGAAGTTTAGTGATAAAGTTGTTTGTAGTGAGGAAACAATGGGAGAATTCGACGAGTAAAAATAATGGATATTATGGAAACGTAAATGGATACTATGGAGATTTTAGGGATATTATGGTGACTAAAGGATATTATGGTGATTTAAAGGGATATTATAAAGATGCTTATGGTGATTTTGAGATTGATAGGGATACATGTCAATTGGCTTCATGGGTTATTGATGTATGAGGAGAATTGTGGAATTATGGTAATGTGAGGTGTATTTTATGGTGTTATTGTGGATCTTGGGAATTTAATTAGACGAGGAAATATTGTTGGTGTTCAAAGGGAATAAGAGAGAATTGGAAGTCCTGTGAATTATAGATGAGAAGGACTATATCAATTGAGACCTAGAGAAAGGGTCAATTATAGAAATATGATGGTTGAGAAATTGGAGATTTATGGAATATAAATGAGTTTATTATGGTAAAGGTACAATATTGTTTACCAAGGTAGGAACATAGGTTGTTTGTTCTTTAATTTAGTGACAAATGGGATGTAGCCTATTTGAATAACTATGGTTGTTTTGGAAACTAAGGTTATTTTGGAGATTAATGTTGTAATAGAGAATTTTTAGAGAGTTGTTTTGGCAATATTCTATGAATATTTGTTTTTATCTTGATTGTGGGGGTATGTGACGTTATCACGTGTTAAGTAATATATTCGTTTTTGTCACGGAAATCGATTCCACAAGTGATTTCCGGCGACACTGGCTGTTATTACCGCTCACGTATATTCACCCGTTCGAAGGCGGGGGAGGAGCGGGGCAGACAGTGTCGTCACAACCATCATCACGCAAGAGCCAATGGAGACCAGACGAGGCTCCGTGACGTCAAACCGAAGCTTTCTTGGCGGGAGGTTTCATCGCTAAAGAGGAGAGCGAGCCGGACTTCGGAAGGAAAACAGCCGGAGAGTACTGCCTCAACACTGGAAAGGAAAGGAGTCTACACAGCCGCCCGTGATGGACGGAAGCCCCTGGACCCTCAGCCGGATAGAGGCGACGACGTGGCGAGTCGTCCGCATCCTTTGCTGAAGCAAGGCGGGTTCGGCAGAGAAGCACCGCAGGCGGCGTTTCCACTGGCGTACGACTCCGGTAATGAGAACGAATCAACGTGCTCGAGCTTACGGATAGAAGCCGGGAGATTGACGCTGTATCGTTCGCTCTCGGTGTCAGCAACGGCAACCGTAAGTTCCTTTTCTTTAACGTGCCCTAACCCATGTGCGTGGTCAGCTGTGCTAAAGGAGCTGCATGGAAGAGA
Source organism: Rhysida immarginata (assembly GCA_023313115.1). NCBI lineage: Eukaryota > Metazoa > Arthropoda > Chilopoda > Scolopendromorpha > Scolopendridae > Rhysida > Rhysida immarginata. Next base: position 665,896 of record JAHWFO010087178.1, on the reverse strand, counting down.
GTGCGACGGGCGTTCAACAGTTAAAGGTTTCTTTCCTGATGGGCTGAACGCCTACCTCTCGACCCAGTACGGGTTCACGTATTTATCATAATTAAGTCGAGACGAGTCGTCGAAGTTCTTTTCCATTTGCTAACATGGAAAGCCATATATTAATTTGTCATCCTTTATTGTGACTTATTGTTGGAGGAAAAGGCTAAAAAGTGTGATGCCATTTATGTTAATAATTTAACTCAGACCTGTGTTTTTATTTCCTTCCACTTATAGGACTAGCCCTGCTGGCGAACTTTCGTTCGGCTGTCTGTTTGTAAATGAGTAAGGGTTGTATCTTCTGTAGTGTAAAAGTTATCTTGCGAATACTCTATGTGAGTATTGAACTAAATGTATTTAGTTTTTATAGTAAGTAACTCAAAAGAATTCTGTGTGTTTGATTTGGACTTTATCTAGTGAACTTTCTCATTTCACTCCATTCAAACTGTCTGAATTCGTTGTTTGAACTGCTACCGAGATAGACTCACTTAAGTTGTATGGACTTGGACTAACTTAAATCTCCGGACTTGGTCTTTAATAAATAATTTGTACTCATGTTTCACTTTCCGTGTTAATTAAGCTTTTCGGAAGTGTTAAAATTTATCGCCCGTAAATAGGCGTAATTGTATTTGAGAGGCCATATCAGGTGCCGTTGATGAATTGTATTACCCTTTAAGCATATTGCCATTTTATTATTAACTTACTTAATTATTTGTTGGATTAAGTAATTTAAGACATTTTGACTAGGTTTAGTTATGTACTAGTCGTAATATTTGCTTTAGAAATTTATATCTGCATTTGATTTTCTCTTCTTGTCTTCAGATAATTATTTGAGCAAGTATGCTTGTCAGAATTTATCATATCATTTAAAACTTATGTGTATCTTGTTTTAGCCGTTTAGCTCGGCCTGTTATTTGTAAAAATTATATTGTGTGATTACTCCTTTAATTGTGAGGTAGTAAACTCAATTGTATTAACTAAATTGTAATTTACCAAATTTGTAACTTTTGTGCTAAAGCTTTGGTTTGAGTGACCGTCTTAGCGTAGATCACGATTTCAAGTTATACCTTTTGGTTTAATCTTCGTTCAATTTTATTGAGCTGGAAATTTAGCTCTTTATTTATATTTACCAATATATATATTCATTTTTATATTTACTTTGTTACTATATAATTGAACTATATTAAACTTTATTTTTTTCAACCTTACCCTGATAACGTGCTTCATTCATATTTCCACTGCGTAAACATTTTACTCTGTTATTTACACGTTACAGTTTTATAATAAAATTGATCACAGGAATAATAGACGGTATTATTCAATTTCTTTATGAGAATATAGCAATATAAGTGTTTTTGACGTAGTGGTATATCAAGTGGAGATAATGTAAGATTATAAATTTGGATAATTATCGGACGGCACATGATTGTGAAATAACAGGAGGGGTGGAGCAATGACAGGAAGAGACGTTTTTTTCGAGTTTAAATAAATATTGTTAATACTGGTCATTGGAATCCCCCAATAAATAGATATGTTGTTTTTTTTGATGGATTGTTTGTAACACGGATTTTATGTATTATTTGGAATCGTTAGTGCTTTGTGGTTTATTCACTTTTGAACTTGTGAATTGTGGAGTGGGAAGGAGACCGGATGCGGGCGAAGCTATAAATAAAAGAGAAACTGAAACTTCTTCATGAGTCATGCTTGAGAGTTGGTAGAGGTAGGCTGCGCGCCTTCTCCTCTCGAATGGAATAACGGAATTCATTGAAAATTGATTAGAGATAGCATTTGCGAAAAAAGCTGCTGTGCAACTTCCATAGTTAGCCAAGTAGCTAGGCTGATTTCTAAAATTCAATTTATGGAGTGAGCAGGCTCATCAAAGGAAATAAGAAAAAGGATGATGTGGGTTAAGCAAGCAGGTAGTCGAGGGGAGGTGAAACGCTCTCTCCGTCGGCCGATTGAAGGAGGAGGGTCAGATGAGATGCGCCACGTCGGCTACGCAACCTCCGTGGTCGTTAATGCGATCTGGTGGCTCTTTCCTCCCGAGATCAAAGCTTGTACTGGCTCATAATTCATCATAATATTTGACATCATGGTATAGAGACTCCCGATTGGATATTTAATGTTATGATAAAGAGACTCCCGAAATAGTGCTGTTTTTAAAAGGAAACTTAAGAGAAACATACCCTAAGTAACATTGAAATGGAACATGTATGCGACTGATATTCTTCAGAGTCGTTAGTTTTGATTGGAATCAAAATATGGATATTGGAACCCCGACATTCTTCAGAGCAATTGTAATCGAGCAACGAGATATTCTTCAAATGAGCAATGAGATATTCTTCGAGTGAACAACGTGATTTTCTTCAAGCGACAGGCATGATTAGAAACCCGACATTGAGAAAGGAAGACAACTGCATATTGTGAGATCTTCTGTTGAACTTAGTGGGGACACTTTGAGACATCCAGTGGACTCACTCACTAATTGATCCGGATTTTCTTCAGATGTGTTTTTGTGCTTCAGAGTGATAAGTGATTTAATTTATGGCCTGTTAAACACAGAAGTGTTTTTGCGCATTAAAGTGGATTAAGAGTGCTTGACAAGTCTGCAGGTGTTTGAACTACGTAATTGTAAGTACAACTGAAATTTGATATATTGATCTAGTTGAGTGTCATGACAAAGGTACGATAAGGAAATATACTTGAGAGAACTTTCTAAGAATAGAATTTTGAGTGGAACTGTCTCTTTCCTCAGAGCAATTGATTTTTATTGACATTTATTGAATTTTGCATGTTATCTTAGATATAAGTACTTGGAAATTTTAATATTAACTTTCTTCTTTCGTGTTAAGATCTATCTACTTTCTTTTCATTTAGATTTAAGACTTTATTTAATTTTGTATCTCATTGGTTTGTTTAACTTTGAATAAAAAGACATTTGTTTAATTCCAAACCTTGCTTTCCTTATTGAAATAAATAAGTCACAACCTGACATTTTTTCTTAAAGAACCTAACCTATGTCCTTGATTTTGTGTATTGAATTTATTTGAGCATTTTATTGAGCTAGCCGTCTTGGAATTCATTACATTGGATTCTGATTTAGAGAAGAAAGGGGGGTGGTCCACTCAAGCTTATTGAGGTTGCATTGACACCCATTGTGTGAAATCCAAAAATCAAGGGTATAAGGTTACAAAATATCGATAAAAAATCGATATTCATGATCATGGCAGGGCATAATAATGAGAAATATCTCATGACCAATAATGCATGGCAAAGTTTGTGCAACAATAGGTATCAACAATGGTATCAACTCGCAATTCACTAACACTCTGCACGGACCAACAATATATATTTCATGACCAACAATGCAAGGAAAAGTTTGTGCAAGAATACGTATCAGCAAAGGTGTCAACACGCAATGCCCCAACACCACGCAGGGATCAACAATATATATCTCATGACCGCCAATGAAAGGCAAAAGTTGTAACAATGCCTAGGATTTCTGTTATTCAGGCTTTCCTTAGAAAAGCAAGTTCTTAGTAATTAATAATTTTTTGGAAATCTTTAAAAATGATTATTAACTGGAGATAATGGAAGGTTAGCAGACTTTTGAGAAAGAATGCAAAGACAAGTTTTGATTCATGTCATCTAGAGATGAAAGGGAATTGCAACAACATCATGTGTACATCAAAGATTACGTGAGTAAAATTTATTGAGACTAGCAGTGGCATCCTTGGAGAGGTCCATACATTTTGAGCCTTTAAAAAATTTTTTTTCAAATGTTTATAAGTAATTAGCAAAGGTACCTGGCGTTGCCTGGGATAATTACACTTGTAGGTAAACAGAACAATCTCATAAACCTAAATTAAATTTGGCACAATGTTAAAAATCAACACATGAAAACGCTTAGAATTAATACAGTAAAAATTCTTAATAAAAATTCGAAAAAAAGTTTTTAAAGGCTCACAATGGCTGGACCTCTCCAAGGATACCGCTGTTCAGATGTTTCAAACGCCCGTATAGCTTTTTCTGTTTTAGTTGCAGAGTTTCTCTGACCAATACTCGTTCCTTCTCTTTCCTTTCCAAACACATAAATTTTTGCCAGTCGTCTGGAGGTTTGATAGGGAGTTCAAGGGAGAGACGCGTGACTCCTATGCCTAATCAATAGATGCTGCCTTATTGATGTTCTGCCACTGCATCTTCACTTTAGTCTCATTATCAAAAATTCTTGGAAACGACCGTTTAGTCATCGCATTATCAGCATTTCAGTTTCCAATATATATACTTTCCCACAGAATATAGTCAAAATATATTTTAGGAAATGTTTGGAGCTGCTGTGCTACCAAATATGCTATGTGATAACCCCAGCGTGGCTCGGACTTTTAGTTTTTGGAGTAAATTCTGATATATCTTAAAAATAAACACATGAAAATGCTTAGAATTAATAGAGTAAAAATTCTTAATGAAAATTCGAAAATTTTTAAAAGCTCACAATGGATGGACCTTTCCAAGGATGTCTCTGCTAGCCTAAATAATTTCTTACTCACGTAATCATAATTTAGATGTTGCGATTTTACTCTTCTTGATGATGTTGCAATTTTACTCTTCTCTCGATGTCTTGAAGCAAAACTTGGCCTTTCATCACTTTGTGTAATCTAGCGGTCGCTGATTCTTCTATTTACTTGCTTCCCATTTGCTCAATACAGCACGGAACTAAAGGAGTGCTTCCTCTGTCGTCTTTCCACTCTTTCTCAATAGTCTGCTATCTATCCCTTATCTCCAGTTACTGATCATTTTTAAAGATTTTCAAGAAATTGTTAAGTACTAAGAACTCTCTTTTCTAAGAAAAGCCTGAATAACAGGAATTCTATGCATTGTTACAAATTGAAACTTATCCATATTGCATCATCATTTTATGTTCATTGTTATAATTCTTGGAAAGGATTGCTTTATCATTGCATCATCATTTTGTGCTCATTGTTATTGGTGAATTGCGCGTTGATACCATTCTTGATATCTATTGTTAGACAAACTTTTTCTTGCATTGTTGGTCATAAGATATATATTGTTGGTCCGTGCAGAGTGTTTGTGAATTGCGTGTTTATACCATTGTTGATACCTATTGTTGCACAAACATTTCCTTGCATTGTTGGTCATGAGATATATATTGTTGGTCCGTGCAGAGTGTTTGTGCATTGCGTGTTTATACAATTGTTGGTACCTATTGTTGCATAAACTTTACCTTGCATTGTTGGTCATGAGATATTTCTCATTACTATGCCCTGCCATAACCATGAATATCGATTTTTTATCGATAATTATTATTTTTCCGAAATCTGAGGTAGACAGTGACCTTCCTCATGCTTTGAAGGTCAAGTATGCAAAATTTCATCAAGATCGGATTAAAACTGTAGATTTGTATAAAAAACGTACAGACAGACCCACCCACAAACATCCTTCTTTATATATATAGATAGATAGAAGATTTTTACAGTATTAATTTTAAGTGTGTTTATTTTTAAGATATTTCAAAATTTATTTCAAAAAAAAGTCTGAGCCACACAGGGGTTATCACCTAGGTTATCTGGTAGCACAGCAGATCCAAACATTTCCTAAAAATATATTTTGACTATATTCTGTGGGAAAATGTATATTTTGGAAACTGAAATGCTGATAATGCGATGACTGAACTTTCGTTTCCAAGAATTACTGATAACGAGCATAAAATGATGGGGGTGCAGAACATTAATAACGTGTCGTCTTTGAGCTTCGGTATATCACCTGGACAGAATGAGTATTGGTCAGAGAAACTCTGCAACTAAAACAGAAAAAGCTAAACGGGCGTTTTAAACATCTGAGCAATGGCAGTTTCGGATAGAGCAACAGGGTATAAGATCTTCTACGTTCAGGGCAAGAAAAACTTGAGTCTAAATTATCTGGTAATGCACTACAGTGGTAACGCAAGTCAAGAGGAGTTTAGATGCTCCGGTATATCACCTGAACAACCTGTTTTTCTTATTTTTCGTAGAATGGATAGTCTTTTTGCTCTGAGTATCGATTGAGTTTTTATTTTACCAATTTGGAGTTATAATTTAATTTTTTGAGATCTATCTCTTTATCTGCAAGTGTAATTAAGCTGGGCAATGCCGGGTATCTCTTCTAGTCTTCTATATATGTAAAGAAGGATGTTTATGGGTTTATTTGTAGGTATTGAATATAAATCTACAGTTATTTTCGATCTTGATGAAATTTTACATACTTGAACTTCAAAGCATGAGGAAGGTCACTGTCTACCTCAGTTATTTGAAAAATAATAATTATCGATAAAAAATCGATATTCATAGTTATGGCAGGGCAAATTAATGAGATATATCTCATGACCAACAACGTAAGCCAAAGTTTGTGCAACAGTGTGTATCAACAATGGTATCAACACGCAATTCACAAACACTCTGCATGGACCAACAATATACAGGGTGTCTGGAAATAAATGGTAAATGTTCATACACATGAGAGAACATGTATAAAGAAGCATTTTTATTCCTATGAACATTGTGTCGCAAGCCAAACCACACAGATATACAGGAAGATTAAAGTATCTTGCGCTGCCTGATTGTTGGCGTCCCGCGAGCGACTACGCAATGTGGTGCAGCTCACATCTGTTCAAGAGATGTCAATGTATGCTTCACGGAAATCCCCGATCATCGTAGATCACGACGGTGGAATCGGGCATTTCCGGACACGATTGCTTGTGCATTCGGAGCGAAAGGAACGACGTCAGAGGTTGCATCAACAAAAAGCAACCAATGAGCGGCAGGAGGAGTTTTCAAGCGCGAAACTTGTGAAGGAGAACGAGGGAGAGGAATGGAGATCGACAGGAGAGCTGACACCTGAGTTCTCTGGACATCGTACGAGGAGAAAACTTCGGAGCCGAGGAAGAAGGCTCTACTATGTGGCAAGGCAGACGGACGGAGGAAAACAAAGACAACCCGCGCCCCTAGAGGGACAGCCGATGACGACTCCATTGGCGAAGGAAAGAGAGCCCCTCAGTGAATTTATCACAGCGGAGATTTCGTCAACGTGGCAGTACGACGACGTTAGAAGCGATTCTTCTCAGCATGGACCCAGTCAAGGTTCTCCTAAGTGTTTCATAAGGTCAGTGGCCAAACAAGCTTTATCTCTAGTTCAGGTTAGCTATGTGGTGGGTTTAAACGCCATTTTATCACGAGCTGCTTTTGTAGACTGGTGGAAGCGTGAACTACGCATTTCTTCTCATATCAAGTGTGTGTGGCCTTATGGCATGTGCAACTATTTCTCCTATCATTTAGACTTCGCAATGGCACGTTATTAATGTGTCAGAAGTCTACTCACTCTAATAGTTTTCCGTCCGAGGAAGTGGACGTGACAATAATTCTCTCCCTAGCTGTAAGGACTGTTAGTGAAAACTATTTTTGCGGACTTTGTGAATTCCTAATTATGTCATTCAGGTTATTTGTGTAATACCGTAATTTATGTACGAGATAATATCAGACTATGGACTAGACTTTAATCATTTGTGTGAACTTTAACTTTTATGAGACAACTATGTTCTCTTTGCTTATAGACTTGTGTGTGAACTTAACGTGGTATTGTTAAGTGTGTTCTCGGAGGTAGTTAGCTAAGCCATTGTGAAATGTTTATGCATTCTTTAAACCAATATAATTACGATTGGAAATAATAATTGTTGCTACAAAAAGGTGGAAGCCTAATAGATTCAAAGCTACCAATATTTAAATGATAGAAATTTAAGCCAAGCATTATTATTATTATTAATATCAATATGATTATTATTATTATTATTAATGATTAATTGGATCCAATACGTCCATCCAGGGCCTGTATGGGACAAGTTGGGTCCCTGGATGTACCTGGATTCACGACTGCTGTATGATGGTCACAGCAGCCGGGGGCGGGGTAAAGATTGGCTATTATTATACCTGATTTAAAGTTGCCAGTTTCGCATTGTTGTGTTTTATTATTGACATTCCAATTTGTAAAGTGTGGATGCTATTGTATTGTTATAATGTTATAATTGCTCATATCATACATAGATTGGAAAAATTTCATACAAGTAGTTAGTGTTTGTGTGTGTTAACAGAGCAGTGAGACCACAGTTCTTTTTACATAGTTAGAACGACGGCTGTTAGTCCCCCTGGATCGATTCAATGTGCTAGCATGCGACCTACAGACATTCCTCAGGCTACTTTACGAGTACCAGTAAAATACCAATGCTAGAAATTAAACACTCTTTAACCACAACGAGTTTAAAATGCGAACGATATCAAGACCGTATAAATTTTGACAACGTCGACATCCAAAATTACGATGTTATTTTGGGTTGGAGATGGATCAAGCAGGCCGGAGTAATCCTTGATTGCAAAAATTTTTTATGTGCAACTCAAAGCAATGGCAAGAACATATGGTTACCCCAGTGGCCGCAGGACGATAAAGAACAATTCATTCCTGGTATTCGCCATATATGCCAGATACCAACAGCAACAGGAAGCAGCGATGGTTCATCCCGAATGCCAAGCAATTATGGACGAATTTAGCGATATCTTTCGCGAGGAGCTTCCTACAAGACTACGACCCAGACGATTAATTCAGCATGAGATCCACCTTGAACAGACGTTTATGCCGTTCAACTCCCCATTATAGCCATTGTCACAAGATGAGGAGGAAGAGCTGCACAAGACACTCCAGGATTTACTAGGTAAGGGACTTATTCAGTCATCAACCTCTTCCTCTGTTTCCCCCATATTGTTTGTGGTAAAAAAAGACGGAAAGCTAAGGCTATGCGTGGACTTTAGAAAAAAATTATAAAAAGACGAGGGATAATTTCTATCCCATCACCCAAACGGACTCATTAATTGAACGTTTAGAGAAAGCCAGGGTCTTTGCAAAACTGGATAAATTGCAGGCTTACCATCAGATCCATATGCGCCCAAATGACATCCCTTTTAAGGATTTCAAAACAAGATTCTGACTATTCGAATACCGTGGTATGCAATTTGGGCTTAAGGGGTCAGCCGCCACATTTGCAAAGGCTATCAACGAAGCGCTGGACGGTCTCATCAACAGAGGAGTTATAACCTACTTTGACGACATATTAGTGATGGGCAAAACATGGCCCAACTGAAAATCACATTAAGAAAGGTGCTGCAGCGACTTGTAACAACAGATTTTATTTGCGTCCATCGAAATGCCAAATTGGGCTTGAAGAGGTCGAATACCTAAGCTTCAAGATCTCCCGGGAGGGGCGAGCCTGCCGGACGAGGTTAACACAGGCAATTTTTCAATGGCCAGTACCTCAAAACATCCACCAACTAAGATAATTTATAGGCACAGCACAATTCTACCGCCACTTCATAGCCAACTATGCTGGTGTGACAGGACTGCTGTTCGATTTGTTAAAAAGGTGACACCTTATAAGATGAGAGCCCAGCAAAAACAGGCATTTGAAAATTTGAAGAGTGCATTCACCACTCCCCCCATCTTAAGGATTCTCGACCCAGGTAAACCACTTCATGTACTGTGCGACGCATCGGAAGAAGCTATAGGGGCGGTGGCCACCCAAGTGTGTGGAGGCAAACTGTTCCCTATAGCATACGGGTCGAGACGCTTTTGATCGTTTGTGCATTCTGAGCGAAAGGAACGACGTCAGAGGTTGCGTCAACAACAGGCAACCAATGAGCGACAGGAGGAGTTTTCAAGCGCGAAGCTTGTGAAGGAGAATGAGGGAGAGGAATGGAGATGGACAGGAGAGGAATGGAGATCGACGTATGAGGAGAAAACGTCGGAGCCGAGGAAGATGGCTCTACTATGTGGCAAGGCAGACAGACAGAGGAAAACGAAGACAGCCTGCATCCCTAGAGCGACAGCCGATAACGACTCCATTCTTTTCAGCATGGACCCATTCAAGGTTCTCCACGGTGTTTCATAAGGTCAGTGGCTGAACAGGCTTTTTCTCTAGTTCAGGTTAGCTACGTGGTGGGTTTAAACGCCATTTTATCATGAGCGGCTTTTGTAGACTTGTGAAAGCGTGAACTACGCACTTCTTCTCATATCAAGTCTGTGTGGCCTTATGGCATGTGCAACTATTTCTCCTATCATTAAGATTCTCAATGGCAAATTATTAATGTGTCAGAAGTTTACTCATGCTAATAGTTTTCCATCCGAGCAATAATTCTCTCCCTAGCTGTAAGGACTGTTAGTGAAAACTATTGTTAAGTGTGTTACCGGAGGTAGCTAGCTAAGCCATTGCGAAATGTTTATGCATTCTTTAAACCAATATAATTATAATTGGAAATAATAATTTTTGCTACGAAAAGGTGGAAGCCTAATAGATTCAAAGCTACCAATATTTAAATGATAGAAATTTAAGCCAAGCATTATTATTATTATTAATATCAATATGATTATTATTATTATTATTAATGATTAATTGGATCCAATACGTCCATCCAGGGCCTGTATGGGACAAGTTGGGTCCGTGGATGTACCTGGATTCACGACTGCTGTATGATGGTCACAGCAGCCGGGGGCGGGGTAAAGATTGGCTATTATTATACCTGATTTAAAGTTGCCAGTTTCGCATTGTTGTGTTTTATTATTGACATTCCAATTTGTAAAGTGTGGATGCTATTGTATTGTTATAATTGCTCAAATCATACATAGATTGTAGTGATTTTGCATTTACCCAAATCAGTTATAGTTTGTAACTGTTTACCGCTTGATTAAGTGTATTATCATTTTAGTTTCTTAAAACTAGTTGGTACTTAGTCATATTGAAGTTAATATGTCAATACAATTGTAAGCTTAGTTTTGGTCAGGGTTGTAATAAGGTTATGCCTTAATTTGACGTTAGAATCTAAGTTTGAATTCTAGACCCTCTCTTTAAATAGTATTCGGGAGGCATCCGTTTATTTGGTTGTTTTCGTGCTTTATTAAGATTTGTTTGTTATTTAAAGGACAACTCTACGGTCACATACAACTTTACTTAAATGGAAAGACTAACCTATTAATAACATCATAGCATATCTATTCTTTTTAAATTCGAATCCTAAATGTGTAAGAAACGAAAATTCCGAGCGCGATTTGAAATCGGGGGCATCCATCTTGGGTGAAAGCATGACTTTGTGTGAGGATTGCTCTCATCAAGGTTTGTAGTGAAGCTTTAACATTCACTATACATCTATATTCACTCAGTACTGCGTTCACTACAATTTTCACAATGTTTGGACATGAAAGCAGCGATTCAGATATTAGTTTTAAGACTTACAAAAATATGGAGGCTTATTTTAACAACTATCTATATAAACAATTGGACAACTATCTATATCAGTGATTTGGACGGTTTAGACGTGAAACCATATATTTTAGAACCGCGATCACCTGTCATTAGACGAGGTATACAGTTCGCCGAATCGACGGAAAATGTATCACGCGCAACAAATTGTCATGTATAATTAATACGTATGTTATTTAAATGTGAACAATTTCATGATATTAATTTTTAAATTAGGTATCAATGCACAATATGTGAAGATATGCCGACATCACAAGTGCGAACGTATGCTGTCGTGATTAAGCCGAGATCGATCAGCGTATGCCCAGTGGTTCGGAATGCGTCACCGAAAATTCTGTCTTTTCAAAAATCTGCGTGGATTACGATATACAAACAAACTAATTTCTCCATTAGATTTGGGTGCACCTGGGAAGAAATAAAAGAAAAGTTCTGCCCCGTTGCGTTGTGACAGCCATTCAAAAAATCTTTGCTTCACAAGAACATTGTGGTTTCAAATGCTGTAAAATTTTATTAAAACTAATTAAAATTCTCTTAAGAAATTTTCTTTGTTTATTTGATTCATAACTAAAATTTATGGAAAATCTAACTAAATTTCAGGTTATAAAATGTATTTTAATAACTGATATATTTTAATTTACGATCATCACTAAATATAAACTATTTCAGCCAGTTAAAATGACAAATGTATTAGCTTCAAACATTAAACAAAAATTTGCTACTGTTAGCACCATTTACTTATTTACCTAATATAATTTTAATGGGGTTTTAGTCAAACATTAAAAGCAATAGCCAATAACTAGTCCCCCCTCCCCTTTTCTATTTGTGAATTTTAACCAAAAAAGTGGCTTCAAATCATAATCAATTGGCAGTCCCCCACCCTCCCCTCTCTATTTCTGGTTGGCTTCCATTAAATGCTTCAATGAACAAAATAATTCCCCTTGACGAAGTAGCAAGAGCTCTGAGTTCATCTATTGTTAGAAAAATTGAATTTCTCGGATGTAGTATTTAGAAATGAAAACGAGCTCTATGTTCTTACGTTTCTCATCATTTTCAATCGAATGTGGCCATCTGAACACTTCAAAACGTGTAGTTGCATTTTGTCCGGTTGCGTTTTATCCGGATACCTCTTTAGTTACATAGCCTTGCGCAAATATATAGTTAGCTTAATTAATACCAGCGTTCTCCCCAAAAAAATTTATCAAGTGGGTGGACAGATAAAATAGCCGGGCGGACAAAAGTTAAGAACAAATAAAACGTTATGCAGTGTTGTGCAGTTTTTCATATATTTAGCCGGGCGGTCACCAAAATCAACCGGGCGGCCCGCCCCTTCAAAAGGGCTTGGGGAGAACCCTGAATACCTATGTACATTAATACGACAGCATCAATAACAAAACAAAACTTTTCAAAATGAGCGGAGCAGAGTCGACTAGTTCGCGGTCGGAAGCCAGTTATCTCTTCGATCAAAAATTATCCATTTCTTCCTAATTCTTACATAGGAAATTGAAGACATGATAAATTATTATCACTACCTCTATTCTTATAGCCAAATACTAAATAAGAATGAGGCATGACGAATATGCGATTTACAAATTTAGGAAGATCGGTTGTAAATATCTACTCAGTGAGAAAATATCAGGAGACGTTAGAGAGAGAGAGAGAGAGCTAATTTTTAATGCTGGGGCATGACGGTAAAATCCATATCAACACAGTGAATTAGAGAAATAATCAGCATTAATTGTTTGAGAGCTGCCATAGTGTGATTTTTTAATAAACAAACTAAAAAAGCTTCAAAATTCAATCAGTGTCATTCATGTAACGTCTCATTTTTGAAAATTATCTATTCGTGACTTTGCTTTAAAAGCTACACACATTTCAATAAATATTCATTTACATAGAGTACATTAAATGAATTAAAATGACCAAAATAATTATTATATAATAAAAAGGAGTGGTTTGATAATATTTCAATAACATGTGAATCACCTTTTTTTATCCCCTCCTTCATTAGAACTTACATTGGTGCCTTTCATTTATTTATTTTATTCCAATTTTTTTTTATTTTCATTCAAAAAGGAGATTCAAATTTATGTTATTATAACCAAAGTAATATTTGGAAACTCTTTCTAGTTTTTTTTTACTTAAAAAATCACGCCGTGGAAGCTTACTGTCACGGAATTCACATTACGTAATGAATTCCGACGACGTCAACCATCATCGGCGTACACGTGTCTTCTATGCTAAGAGAGCAAGCGAGGGTCGACGAAAGGAGATACGTCATGTAATGCGGCACTCGAGGGCCAATCACGAGCAGGAGCGCCAAATTCGAGAGGAATCGTGTAGCTGCAGGAGAGAGAGGAGACGTTATGTGAAAGCCAACCGAGAGGGATCAGGGGAACACTCGACGACGGAGAGAAGGCGCCCAGGCCGAAGGAGAATGCTGCCGGCGATAGTAGCAAGGAGGAAGGCAGCAGGAAGGTCCGCCGTGTTAGGTTCACCGTCCCCGGCGTCGCAGGCTAACGTCAAGGAATTCGTTTCGTCGGAGGCTAGCACCCCCGTTACGACGAAGCCAGCGCGTTCGAGGAGCGAACGGTGGAGCGAGCGGAGCACGGAGCGTGGAATCGGTACGAGGCAACCTGGACTGTGCAGTGAGGTAGCAGGACCCTGGATATCGTACCTGGTAAGCGCCCAGTTTATGTTGCAAGGCATTTCAGCGAAGCAAAGGAGTGCTTTTTAGAATTACGTTATCCGGAGCTACGTAGCAGCTCAAACGTTCAGGGCTCGTGGCCCTTTGGCCTTAAAGCGTACCTGGTTCATTATGTGGGGTTTACGTATGTAATTCGCCATCATCCATAATGGCTCCTTTACCTATCTCATACCTGGGTGTTCCAGTTTTCTGGTGCTGTGTGTGACTTTGTTCGCCGTTATTGTAAATAGGGAAAGAACGAGCAAAGCAAAGAAAGTGGCGGTAACTGTGCGCCGCATTTCTCCCATAAGCGTTATGGTTTATGTTCGATTGGAGACGGTTTGGCGTCACTCAATTAAACCAGCGTTTTGTAAAGTTCTGTGTTAGATGTAACAGACATGTATTCTAATTACTAGCTGGGTGGAAATAACATTTCTCAAATTGTAGTTTGTTGCTAAGACATTCTTTCTGAATAGTAGAAGGGTGTAGCTAAGTTGTGATTAAGTTTCTGTGTGATATTTATATGTAGTGCCGGAATTGTATCTTGCCATTTGTACACTTGGTATACTTGTGACGTAGTGTATGCATATAAGACATTCTTTAATTGGTCATAGTTAGAGAACTGAACTATTTAAAGGACGTTTATTCTTTGGGACGATGTTGCATATGTATAAAGCTAATTGATGTAGGGGCATCAAGCTTTAGTGAATCGTTATAGATGTGATTGGACATTATTGAGGCTCAGTGTAGCCCTGCAAGACTCTCTTTAATTTTTTTTGATATTGGGGGTTATAGAATTGTGAATGACTTTCATGTTCTCCTGTATCGATGTAAATGGATAAAGCTGTTAGATTTAAATTGTATCAAAGCTTTAGTGATTTATCATTGTGTTTTATATCTAAAAATTGAAGTGGGCATGTTCTGAATTATATTTTACTTTGGTGTTGTGGGTATGAAATATAAATTATGTATTAGGTCGAGTATGTCTTAATCATAAGTTTATTACCTCTTAAGATTTGTATTGGATATAACATGATTTAACCTAAGAGGTTTAGTTATACGTTTGAGTTGTGAGTTTTAGGTTTACCTAGGATAAGTCTCCTATTTTGATATTAATAGTGATAATTTCTTATTCTTGTTACGTATTCTAATATTTACTAATAAACTTAATTATTTAAAATTTACCCCTTCCCTGTCAAAGTGAGTCATTTACTTCTACTGCGCCATTGCTCACGTTTTTCAATATTTTCACCGTGACACTTACCAACAACTGGGATTAGCATTAAAACATTAAATCGACCCCAGCAGCTGACCTCGCACTACGTCACTTCCAGAAAAATAATGGCCAGCGCGAGGGGAATGCAAACGCGCTATTTTTCGCTTTTCAAAGCATTTTTTATATAGAAATTATGGACCAAAATTAAATATTTCAATGGAATCGTGTTTTATTTATATCATAAATAGATATTCTGTAAAAAAAATTACAATTGAATTTTTGCGTAGAGTTGTCCTTTAATTAATAAACTGTTATTTATTAATATCCGTTCACTGTACGTGTTTTATTCCACTGCGCATATCTGCTCCCAGTCAGATATATTGCAAGTTACAGTGATGGTGTGTGATAGCAGAGCGGTGACGAGGGGGGCCTATGTTAGGGCTCAGTGAATGTAGTACCTTTGAAAAATTTCATACAAGTTGTGAGTGTTCGTTTGTGTTAACAGAGCAGTGAGACCAGAGTTCTTTTTACTTATTTGTGCTACTGAGGATGTGTGTTAACAGTATAGTTATACCATGGCCCTATGAGTGTTGTTTTTTTATTGTGATTTATCAGTGTGGTGAACCTACTACCCCATAAGTTTTATTATGTGTATTTGCTACTGATTTTTGGATCAACTGTGGAGTGAATACAGGGGAGATAGTTGTGCTGTTATTTTCGGAGTGGTTGATTAAAAGAGAAATAAAAAAGCGCTTCAGTGTACCGCAATAGTGTGTGTTTTAAAAAGTGAGGGTCAAATCAAGTTATTTTTACCCTGTGATAGTGCATCTATTTCTACAAACGGGTGTACAGGTGATTGTGTGTGGTGTTTTTATTCCTTTTGTGACGGTGCATCAAGGTGTGTTAC
The DNA here is from genome assembly GCA_023313115.1 of Rhysida immarginata. NCBI lineage: Eukaryota > Metazoa > Arthropoda > Chilopoda > Scolopendromorpha > Scolopendridae > Rhysida > Rhysida immarginata. The sequence goes on along the minus strand of JAHWFO010087178.1, from coordinate 649,716 downwards.
AATATGGAAGCAAGGGCAATAGCGGAGCAATTAAGTGGTCTTACACTAGCGGTGAAGGATTTGCGTATGCCACCTATTAGGAGAGCTGTAGAAACCGTCCAGTTTGCGACATTTAGCGGGAAACCAAGGGAAGATCTGGACCAATTTATTAAGCACTTTGTTACGTTTGGCCAAGTGCAAGCAGATCATCCAGCAACAATACATGTAGGTGATCCCGGCGTACCTAATTGGAGTGGCAGCAACCTGGTACGACGAGTTTGCAGCAGCTAATCCATTAATATTATAGGAGTTCTTCCAAAGAAAATTCTTCGAGACGTTTGGTGGCAGACAAACGCAGGTAACTAAAAGAACGGCGTTACAACGGCTAAAACTGAAGGGCCAAGACATCGCAGACTACGTAACCAGATTCCGGCGAATTGCGGGAGAACTTGAGGATACATCTCAAACCGACAAGGTGTACTTCTTTCTGCAGGGGTTACTGCATAAGGTGGCATCACAGATTCGAGTTAAGAAGCCGTCTACGATTGAGGAGTGCATCACTTTTACCGAAAAGTGGTTTTGTGCCCATGCCGGGGGAGAAGTGGCAATGGAGGAACCCATGCAGATTGATGTTATGACTCGTCAAACAAGAGCCAGACGGAAAAATATCCAGGAAAAACGTAAGTGTTACAACTGCGGTCATTATTGGTCACCTCAGGAAAGATTGCCGAAAAAAACGCAAAGAACGTCTTGCTAGCAAAAGACCAGCAGCACAAATTAGTTTTGTCCATAAAAACTTAGCTAAGGAACTGTGTGTAATTGCCATGCAGATCAATGGGAATGAATGCAAAGAATTAGTGGACACAGGCGACCTCGATAATTTCATTGATAGCCGGTTGTGTAAGAGACTAAAATTAAGAACGAGGCTGTTAGTTCCCCAAGATTGATTCAATGTGCTAGCGGGCGACCTAGAGATAATACTCAGGCTACTTTACGAGTACCAGTAAAATGCGTTCGATATCAAGACCGTATAAATTTTGACAAGGATACGATGTTATTTTGGGTTGGAGATGGATCGACCAGGCCGGCGTAATCTTTGATTGCAAAAAACGATGATGTGCAACTCAAAGCAACGGCAAGAAAATATGGTTACCCCAGTGGCCGCAAGACGATAAAGAACAATTCATTTCCAGGAAAGAGTTGTATTGCATGTTACGAGGGAAAAAGACAAGCCCGGAATACGCCGTATATACCAGATGCCGACAGGAACAGCAAGTAGCGATGTTTCATCACTTATGCCAAGCAATTGTGGACGAATTTAGCGATATCTTTCGCGAGGAGCTTCCTGCAGGACTACCACACAGACGAATAACTCAAACATTTGTGCCGTTCAAGTCCTCATTATATCCATTGTCACGAGATGAACAGGAAGAGCTGCACAAGACACTCCAGGATTAACTAGGTAAGGAACTTATTCAGTCGTCAAGCTCTTCCATTGCTTCCCCCATATTGTTTGTGGTAAAAAAAGACGGAAAGCTAAGGCTATGCGTAGACTTTAGAAAATTTAATAAAATGACGAGGGATAATTTCTATCCCATCCCCCAAATGTACTCATTAATTGAACGTTTAGAGAAAGCCAGAGTCTTTGCAAAACTAGATATATTGCAGGCTTACCATCAGATCCATATACGCCCAGATGACGTCCCCTTTAAGGCTTTTAAAACAAGACTCGGACTATTCAAATAACGTGTTAATGCCATTTGGGCTTAAGGGGTCAGCCGCCACATTTGCAAAGGCTATGAACGAAGCGCTGCACGGTCTCATCAACAGAGGAGTTATAACCTTTTTGACGACATACACTATATGATCAAAAATATCCGGACACCTCTCACAGATCATCGATTGGCCCAATGTCACATCATAATGACTTGCACATCATTTAAATAGTTTCCCACACCTTCAGACACAACTCTGCTTGGACATTGGCAAGAATGGGTCGTTCGGCAGAGCTCAGTGAGTTCCAACGTGGAACCATCGTTGGATGTCACCTATGCGGCAAGTCCGTGCGTGACATTTCCAGCCTTCTTCAGATACCCAAGTCAACAGTAGGCGATGTCATTATGAAATGGAAGACCCGGGGATCAACAACAATTCAACAACGAACCGGTAGACCCAAGAAATTGACGGACAGAGACCGTTGAGTGTTTCGTCGTGTCACCGGCAGCAACCGGAAGTCCTCGGCGGAAAAAATTGCCACAGAGTTTCGAAACGCCTCTGCAAATGAGGCCAGTACCATGACAATTCGTCGGGAACTGCACACGATGGGATTCCATGGCCGTGCTGCTGCCCGCAAGCCCCACATTAGCAGGGTCAACGCCAAGCGACGTCTGGAGTGGTGCAAAGCCCACAGAAACTGGACAATGGACCAATGGAAACGTGTAATGTGGACAGACGAATCTCGCTACACACTCTGGCAATCCGATGGACGAGTTTGGGTTTGGCGCATACCTGGAGAACGCTTCTTACCTGAGTGCACAGAGCCCACAGTCAAGTTCGGAGGAGGAGGAGTCATGGTGTGGGGCTCATTTTCATGGTACGGACTGGGCCAGCTCGTTCCTGTGCAAGAAATCATGAACTCCGACCGTTATCTGAATGTTTTGGACAACTATGCACTTCCAACGTTGTGGCAATTTTTCGGAAACGGGCCATATCTCTACCAACACGACAATGCTCCGTGCCACAAAGCGAGGCGTGTAAGCAGTGGTTTGCGGACTCATGGGTCGAAGAAATGGGTTGGCCGGCACAAAGTCCCGACCTCAATCCTATAGAAAGTCTGTGGGATGAATTGGAAAGACGCTTGCGGGCCAGATCACATCGGCCAACTTCTGTACCTGAAATGATTCTCGCTCTTCGGGGGGAATGGAGGAACATTCCGGAAAGTACCTACCAACATTTGGTGGAAAGTCTTCCCCGAAGGGTGGAAGCTGTGATTCGGACAAAGGGATGTGCAACGCCCTATTATTTTCCATGAAATCGTGGCTAGAGCGCAAACGTGCATGTGTCCGGGTATTTGTGATCATATAGTGTATTAGTTTAAGGGCAAAATATGGCCCAACTGAAAATCACATTAAGAAAGGTGCTGCAGTGACTTCATAAAAACAGATTTTATTTGCGTCCATCGAAATGCCAAATTGGGCTTGAAGCGGTCGAATACCTGGGCTTCAAGATTTCCCGGGAGGGGCGAGCCTGCAATTATTCAATGGCCAGTACCTCAAAACATCCACCAAGTAAGATCATTTCTAGGAACAGTACAATTCTACCGCCACTTCATAGCCAACAATGAGAGTGTGACAGGACTGCTGTTCGATTTGTTTAAAAAGGAGACACCTTATAAGAGGGGAACCCAGCAACAACCAGTCTTTGAAAATTTGAAGAGGGCATTCACCACTCCCTCCATCTTAAAGATTTTCGACCCTGGTAAACCACTTCATATATTATGCAACGCATCTGAAGAAGCTATAGGGGCAGAGGCCACCCAGGTCTATGAGGGCAAACTGTTCCCTATAGCATACGGGTGAAGACACTTTCGAGCGGAGGAGGCCCACCGTTCGATTTACGCCAAGGAACTATCAGCTGTAGCTCATGATGTAAGGTTGTGGCGTCACTACATACAACAGGTTCCAACACTGGTCTACACAGATAATCAGGCGGTGTCGAAATTACTAACCCAAGTCAAACTATCTAGGCTGCAAGCGCAAGTATTACAACAAATTATGGACTTCAACATCACGATACGCTACATCAGGTCAGAACACAATATCCTGGCTGATGCGCTGACCAGGTCGTTCTACCCACCAAGACCCGTCGATATGGTCTGTTCGCAGGTAAAACTGCGTTTGGGGCTGGCAAGAATGTCAAGGAAATCCCCGATCATCGTAGATCACGACGGTGGAACCGGGTATTTCCGGACACGATCGTTTGTGCATTCGGAGCGAAAGGAACGACGTCATATCAAGTGTGTGTGGCTTTATGGCATGTGCAACTATTTCTCCTATCATTTAGACTTCGCAATGGCACGTTATTAATGGTCAGAAGTCTACTCACTCTAATAGTTTTCCGTCCGAGGAAGTGGATGTGACTATAATTCTCTCCCTAGCTGTAAGGACTGTTAGTGAAAAATATTTTTGCGGACTTTGTGAATTCCTAATTATGTCATTCTGGTTATTTGTGTAATACCGTAATTTATGTACGAGACAATATCAGACTATGAACTAGACTTTAATCTTTGGTGTGAACTTTAACTTTTATGTGACAACTATGTTCTCTTTGCTTATAGACTATATGTGTGAACTTAATGTGCTATTGTTAAGTGTGTTACCGGAGGTAGCTAGCTAAACCATGGTGAAATGTTTATGCATTTATTTAAACCAATATAATTACGATTGGAAATAATAATTTTTGCTACGAAAAGGCAGAAGCCTAATAGATTCACAGCTACCAATACTTAAATGATAGAAATTTAAGCCAAGCATTATTATACCTGATTAAAAGTTCAGTTTCGTATTGTTGTGTTTTATTATTGACATTCCAATTTGTAAAGTGTGGATGCTATTATATGGTTATAATTGCTCATATCATACATAGATTATAATGATTAATGCATTTACCCGAATCAATTAGAGTTTGTAACTGTTTACTGCTTGATTAAATGTATTATCATTTTAGTTTCTTAAAACTAGTTGGTACTAAGAAATATTGAAGTTAATATGTCAATGCAATTGTAAGCTTAGTTTTGGTCATGGTTGTAATAAGGTTATGACTTAACTTGACGTTAGAATCTATGTTTGAATTCTAGACCCTCTCTTTAAATAGTATTTGGGAGGTGTCCGTTTATTTGGTTGTTTTCGTGCTTTATTAAGATATTGTTATTTAATACACTGTTTTTTATCTATATATATAATCGGCTAATGTCATCGCTATGTTGCCAATGTTACATACGCATTGTTTGATGGTATTTTTGTATCAGCATTTTTGGATTGCATTGTTATATCAGCTATGTTTGAAACTACAATTGGTAGGATGTTTACCGTAAGTCCCACAGAGAGGGAGAAATGGTTCCTCCGAAGTCTTCTTCTACATGTTCGAGGAGCCACCTCTTTTGATGATTTAAGAACTGTTAAAGGAAACCCTGTTCCATATTCAACCTTCTAGGAAGCCTGCACTTCAAGGGGCCTAACTGATGTTGACTCGGAATGGGATACGTGCCTAAATGAGGCTGCAACTCATGAAATGCCAATACAGCTAGGCAATTATTTGCATTTAACTGCCTCATGTGTCAACCATCTGATGCAGCCAAATTGTTCGATAGACATAAAGACAATCTTATGGAAGACTATAAGAGACGTTTTCCTGATGAAGAGAAAGCTCTCTATATGACATACGAGGCTCGTCCAGAAAGTAAGTTCCGTTCGGTAATAAAAACAAAACTACTACATATATATTCAAAATTTTTTCTTTACCAGATTCTATGTACCTTTAACTATTTTTCCATATAGTTTCCAAGTTTATTTAAGCACTTGTCATAGCGCTCAATGTACTTCCCCATGATCACTTCGTAGAAGCTGCCGCCGGTGAAGAAAGTCACGCAGTTTTCACTTGTTCATCGTTGTTGAAATGCATGCTGCCGATGATCTCCTTTAGATCCCGGAACTGGTGGTAGCCACTGGATGCGAGGTCAGGACTGTAAGGCGGGTGGTCAGGTTGTTCCCAAACAAAAGATCTGATTAGTTGGGAACAACTTGACCACCCGCCTTACAGTCCGGACCTCGCGTCCAGTGACTACGACCTGTTTCGGGAGCTAAAGAAGTTCATCGGCAGCATGCATTTCAGCGACGAAGAACAGTGAAAAATGCGTGACTTTCTTCACCGGCGGCAGCTTCTACGAAATGATCATGGGGAAGTACATTGAGCGCTATGACAAGTGCTTAAATAAACTTGGAAACTATGTGGAAAAATAGTTAAAGGTACATAGAATCTGGTAAAGAAAAAATTTTGAATATATATGTAGTAGTTTTGTTTTTATTACCGAACGGAACTTACTTTCTGGACGAGGCTCGTACAAAGAAACAGAATCTGTGTTACAGACACATGGAAAGTCAGTGGCAAATTTTGGGCTCGAGGTTCCAAATGGCAATTATGACGAGCACATCCACACAAACAAATATTTCGACACAGACACCGAAAATACGAGGCGTATCCAGAAAGTAAGTTTCCCGATGTTTTCCCCTTTAAACTAAACGTAATTAGCCGTGTCAATTGCGCATGCGTAACAGATCTATGACGTATCAATCATATGCCAGACGGACAGGTCCCGCCTCGTGCCAGTAGCGTGGTAGCAATGGGCCGAAATGGAAGCTCTTATTTCTTCTCTCACTGCCTGCAAGGTTCGGTCGGTGATAAAGTTCTTGAATGCGCAAAGCATTGCGCCAAATAAATTCATCGTCAGCTCTGTCAGGTCTATGGGCCGAACATCATGAGTAAGCAGATGGTGTGTCGCTGGTGTAGGCAGTTTTCCGAAGGTCGTTAAAGTGTCCATGGTGAAGAGCGCAGCGGGCGACCATCCCTCATCAATGATGATCTTGTTGAGCTTGTGTGGCAGCCCTGATTTTGCTCCCAGCGATTTTCACGTTTTCTTGCACCTCAAGAAATTCCTGTCCTCCGGTGAGCGTTTTGGCAACGACGAAGAGCTGAAGACGTCTGTCACACGCTGGTTCCATTCACAGGCGGCAGAGTTCTACGACAGGGGGATACAAAAGTTGATCCCACGATACGACAAGTGTCTCAATCCTGGTGGTGGCTATGTTGAAAAATAGCTTAAACATTGCTGTACTTGTTGCCAATAAATATGTTCCTGTAAGTGTGAGTTCTTTTTTTTTAAATAGGGAAACTTACTTTCTGGATGTGCCTCGTAGTCTATTCGATGAAAAATACGACATGCTAAATCAAGGGCAAAAACTTGCTTTCGAAAAAATTATGGAAGCACATGAAAATATCCTAATTTAGCAAAATGGGCATGCAGGAAGTAGTAAAACCTTCCTCTACGAATCAATTATGCATTACATTTGTAGCACAGGCGATTTAATTTTGCAATGTGCATTTACGGGCATAGCAGCGACATTGCTTGAGGGAGACAAAACTTCCCACAGCCTCTTCAAGATCCCTGTCCCAATTAATGAAACTGCCACCTGTAATGTTCGACATGGAAGTGATACAGCAAAAGTACTGAAGAAAGCGAGAGTCATCATTTGGGATGAAGCGCCCATGGCCTCACATCATGGTGTAAATGCCGTTAACATAATGTACAGGGAACTTTTCGCTGAAGCCGCTCAAGTCCCTTCCAATACACCATTTGGCAGTGCCGTGTTTCTTTTCAGTGGAGACTTGAGAAAAATTCTCCCTGTTGTTCCACATGGGAGTAGCACTGAAATAATTTCGTCATGTATGAAGAATAATAAATGTTGGAAAGATGTTCAGATGCTGAATTTGGACCAAAATATGCATGTCAATGTCAAGAATGTTTCACAAGAACGCCGAGGCTTCTCTGATTGGCTTTTAAAACTTGTAGATGGACAACTTCAAGAGCCTGGATTAGAAGAAGGATACTTTGAAATTCCTCCAGTATATGTTGAAAATGGATGCACTGTTGATGCTATCTTCCTCAACTCATCCAACCTGAAGATAACAGCATGGCAAATCGTGCAATCTTGACTCTAATAAACCATGAGTCCTCTTCAACTGAATGAAAATGTACTTAGATGAATCCAGTCTGACTTGAAATGCTACACGGGGATAGATTCGATTCAGCAAGATACTGCAAATGCTGAGGAGATAGAAGACTATCCTAGAGTTCTTAAATAGCTTAAGTCCCGGAGGTATGCCTTCTCATAGACTTAATTTGTAAGTTGGTGCAGTAGTCATGCTACTTAGAAAACTTGACTCCATAAGAAGTCTTTGCAATGGCACGAGAATTATTGTGAATCAAATGATGTCAAAAGTCATTGACTGTGAAATACTGACAGGATCTTTTAAAGGTACCAGGGTATTTATTCCAAGAGTCATTGTTGCACCAAGTGAACCTGACCTTCCGTTTATAATAAGACGAAAACAGTTTCCATTGAGACTTTCTTTTGCAATGACGACCAACAAAAGCCACGGACAAACAGTGGATTCACTTGGAAGTTACTTGCCATCTCCAGTATTCAGTCATGGCCAAATTTACGTTGCATTATCAAGAGCTACATCGTAAAGTATTTCCTAGTGAATAACAAGTCAACTTGAAGAAAGACCAGAGTTTTCACTAAAAATCTGGTCTACAAAGAAGTATTTTCCAAATAATTAAATTCATTCATTGTTATATAATGTGGTTTGTTGTAATAAATTTCTTTCGAATATTATCCAAAACACGTACAACAAATATTAGTTATTGAGTTGCAATGTTATTCCTACACTTTTCAGCAGCAGGGTGGCTGGTACCAACACCTCTTAAAAAAAAGGCCTATACACGGAAACGTCATACATTCTTCATGAAAAGTCAGTGTTAATTGTATATCTACCAATAATAAGCCCTAAATTCTGACTTCTTATGATGTTGTAACAATAATGTATGACGAGTCCGTGCACAGGCTTGCTTTCTAGGAAGTGTTGCTGGTATCCTGTTACCCAGCTATTATCGTAATAAGGGTTCTGTAACACACCGTTGCGAAGCACGGGCGACCAGCTAGTTTATTAATATCCGTTCACTGTACGTGTTTTAATCAACTGCTCCCTGTCAGATACATTGCACGGTATATATGCTCGAATGGCTGCGCCTGTCAGGTCACTCCACAAACCTTTAATACCTTAAATGTCACTGGAGGTCGTGGCACACCTATTGATTTGCATAGATTTGCACAATCAGGACAATTTCACAAATAAGCTTACTACCTGAACCCTCACAAATGGGATCGTTGATGCAGTTATTAAAAGCCCGTGAGTTCTCAGTTCTGTAGGCTTCAATGTGGGCTGTACCACATTGCCTAGTCGCTCGCGGGAAGCAAACAATCAGGCAGCACAACATACTTTAATACCCCTGTAACGCTGTGGGGGTTGGCTTGTGACTTCATGTTCATAGAAGAAAAATGCATCTTTATACATGTTCTCTCACGTGTATGAATATTTACCATTTATTTCCTGACATCCTGTATATCTCGTGACCAAAAATGCAAGGAAAAGTTTGTACAATAATACGTATCAACAATGGTGTCAACACGCAATACACCAACACTAGGCAGGGATCAACAATATATATCTCGTGACCACCAATGAAAGGCAACATTTGTAACAATGCATAGAATTCCTGTTATTCAGGCTTTTCCTAGAAAAGAGAGTTTTTAGTACTTAACAATTTTTTTGAAAATCTTTAAAAATGATTAGTAACTGGAGATAATGTAAAGTTAGCAGACTATTGAGAAAGAGTGGAAAGCCAACAGAGGAAGCACTCCTTTAGCTCTGTGCCGTATTGAGCAAATGGTAAGCATGTGAATAGAAGATTCGGCGACCACTAGAGATAAATGGCCAAGTTTTGCTTCAAGACATCGAGAGAAGAGTGGAAATTGCAACAACATCAAGTGTACATTTAAAGTAAGATTACGTGAATAAGAAGTTATTTAGACTGGCCTTGGAGAAGCCCATCCATTGTGAACTTTTAAAAAAAAAATTCAAATTTTCATTAAGAATATTTACTCTATTAATTCTAAGCGTTTTCATTTGTTTATTTTTAAGATATTTCAAAATTTAAATATACAGATCCAGACACATCCTAAAAATACATTTTGACTATTTTCTGTGGGAAAGTGTATATTTTGGAAACTGAGATGCTGATAATGCGATGACTGAATATCCGTTTCCAAGAATTATTAATAATGAGCATAAAGTGAAAATGCAGTGACAAAACATTGATTAGTCATAGGAGTCACGCGTGTCTCCCTTCAGCTCCCTATCAAACGTCCAGACGATTGGCAAAAATTTGTGTGTCTGGAAAGCAAAGAGAAAGAACGAGTATTGGTCATATAAACCTGCAACTAAAACAGAAAAGCTATACGGGCGTTTGAAACATCTGAACAACGGGAGTTTCGAATACAGCATCAGGTTATAAGAGCTTCTATGTCAAGGGCAAGAAAAACTTGGGTCTAAGCTATCCAGTTATGTTCCCTGGTGGTGAAGATGGATATCATTTTAATGTGAGGCAAGTCAACAAGGGGTAAATAAAATACTGGTATATCACCTAGAATTCCTGTTTCGGATTTTTCATAGAATGGATAGTCCCTTCACTCTGTATTATATTCATTGAGTAATTATTTAACCAATTTGGAGTTATAATTAAACTTCTTGAGATTGTTCTGTTTATCTGCAAGTGTAATTATCCCGGGCAACACCGGGTCCTCTGCTAGTTTTTTTAATATGACCTATTTTTGCAGAAACGTTGGTTTGCATGTGATATACATTATTGGTCCGCGCATATTGTTGGTCTGCGCATTTGTTTGCTCATGCATTGTCGCTTCATGACGAACAGATGAGGGAAAATATACCTATATATATAGTATAATGCAGTGAATCATACTATGGGTTATTTTCTAAAATCCGACGAACTCTACTTTCTGTTCGAAGGCACAAAATAATATCACCATCTGCACTGACTCCTTGCCGGGTAAAAAACTTACGAAGTTGTCAGTAAATTGTAGGGTCAATGGTCATTTGGGAATTAAACAATAAAACAGCCAACTCCGAATAATCAGGTTCAATACAAGCTACAATACTCAGCGGGGATAAAGCAGGCAGTTCGATTAATACCAAGAATACCGTTACAGGAAACTGATCATCAAACTTGGACAATTTCCCGTTCACCCAGCTTATGCAATGACAATTAACAAGTCCCAGGATGAAACCTTAAACAACATTGGTATAGACCCAGAGTAGATGGATACTGATACCCCGCCTTTGCTTTGCTTTGAAAAGTTCAGGGAAGATGGGCATCTCAGCTAGTACTATTATTTAAAAGAGAGAGCGAAAAATATACGCCCATTTATCCTTTCATCACGAACTCTCCAGAAATATGAAGCCTACAAAATTGAAATTTGGCAAGTTTATTTCTCATGGCTTCTAGGTACTCGCTAAAAAGGATGTTATTTCTTCTTTCTTCCTTTTCATTGTAGTTTATATTTAAAATTCACTTTACCTGGAGCTGAATGGGTTTTTTGCCAGGGTTAAAAAATTGTGACGTTTGCTTTGTTTAATGAATAATTTTGCGATTATTCCGTGAAGCAGCATTAACAATGATTTGAAGTTTGTCGCACGGAAATACAGTAGCAGAAGTGGTCGATATACAGCGCCTTCTGGAATGTGGACGGAGTGTCCCATGACATTTGCACCTGGCCACACCCAAAAGTTTGATTGGATAAGTGTTTACCGACAATATTGTTTAAGGTCTGTTGCTCTACGTATTCATGCTCAATAGCGTTGATTGATATTTTTTTCAGTCATTTGAGGTTGAATTCGATTGACTGTGTTCTATCAGAGTTTTTCATTCTTTTACACCTGATTGGCTGAGGTCTTTAAACAAATTTAATGTGCTTCAATATTGTTAATATGTACGTGATGAGATTGTTGCTGTGCAATGGTAGTTTTAAGGATTTCATTTTCCGCATATTATGAGGTTTTATCTGTGGCAAAATTACATCAACAACTTACTAAGCCCCTCTTGTTTATTGATTGCACTGATTTTTGTTAATGTCAGTAAACAGTGAAAAGAGGCTGATTTGTGTGGTTTATTCGTGTTTAGTTTTTCAGGTGATCGTCTTCGTGGAGCCCGTTGAGATATAGGACTGATTGGCTCTTTTATGTGACTTTTAAATATTGTTCCATGCTGCTATGATAGCTGAGGTGTCTCTTGTCAAGGAACTCAGACAGACTCATTTATATTTTCATACATTCATTATTTTTACATTTTAACGTTAATTTTAAATGTTTTTCTGTGGTAATGAAATGACGGTGTCCTCAAATTTAACGTCCTCGCACATAAAATTGCTGGGGTTGTTACCATGAGAGTGAACAGCCTAAAGCTTTTTATTTGGTCTCAAAGCGGCTAATTGTTCAAATACATTGAAGATGATTCACTGTTTTCCTAGCGATTGCGTGTGCCTTTGTACTAACATTTTCTTCAACTTTACTTTTTTTACTCTTGACACGAAGCTGACGATTTTTTATCTCTTTGTTGTTATTGTTATTTCAACAGAATACGTGAAGGTGTATGCAGTGGGTTCCTATTAAAAAGTTTGTATGTAACACTGCTATCACACAACTTGGGTGAAGTCTAGCCTGTAAGGTATGAACAGTGTAGTCGACCTCGACTAGCAACGTTTGCGCTAACCAAACTAAAAAATCCTCATGGCTTCCAGTTAGGGTACATGAAATTCATTTCCGCATTAGTTTCACTGGTTTTTCATTGCATTAAAGTGTTTTCTTTTCAGTAAAGGCGTACGCAGTGTTTCAGTGTTTCCACGTTGGTCAGGTGTAACATTGAATCTGTTGGATGTCATCAAGTCGGGTGCTGTTACGATAAACGTGCGAACTAACTCAAACTAAAAAAAATCTTTATGATTTCCATTCATAGTACACGAAATAAGTTACCCTATTAGCTTCACTAGTATTTCACCACATTAAAGTGTTTCCTTTCTGCAAATTTGCGAGTGCAATGGTTATCATGTAATCCAAATATAACATTCGCCGACGTGACCAACAGCTAAGTCGGCAACTGATATGATAAATGTTCCCGCTAAACCACGCTAAAATGTCTTTGCGTCTTTCAACATAACTGTTATCGTTTCTATAATTATGGCTACTCAGGCTTCATCGGGTAATAACGAAAGAAATTATTTCTTTAGACTAAATTTTAGAATTAAATCTATTAAAGCGGACATTTGCTTTCTCAATTTATGTAAAGCGCAGAAGGTGTATCCAAAATTTATCGATGGTATTAATTTTAAAAAGTGCAAAGACCCTATTTTACTTCAAATCTTACCTATGGTAAAACAAAAAATATTAATTAAAGAAATTGGATTTTTAAATTATAAATTATCAATTAACGAAGCGAAGACACATAATTTACATCCTAAATTAAGCGGTCAGTCTAAACCCAAAGTCTGGGATTGGTTTCTTTACAAAGTCAACTTCATCATTCAGAAAAAAATCAAGAACCAAGAAGTTATCTGATAAATTCAATAGCATTATCAAGAATCAAAAACCAAGAGATAACAGAAGTTTAAAAAATAAGAGGGCAGACAATGTTGTGAATTTAACGAACTTAGTGTTTAGTGATTCAGAAACTGAACTTTTATCCAAAGGTTTAAAATCTGCCATAAAAAACAAACACAATGATGAAGTGAGTGGTGGCTTTGCAGTATAAAAGATGGACAAGAGGATTATCGACTAGTTTCGCCATTTATTCCCGGCTTCTTCAAGGATACACAACAAGAGGCTCACAAGCCTTTATATACAGAAATTTGGGTACAAATGAACCAATGAGCATGGAGGTACAGGGCAAGACAACAAATAACTAATAAGAAAATTAGGGCAAATAAACTATGAAGAAAAGAAAAACAAAAATGTGCGGGGGTCGCAAACGTGGACCGAAGAGAGGTCGTATCTGGTAGTAAAAATGACAAGTGGATTTAGTAACAGGACCGTATAAATAAAAAACTGAATGAAAAAAAAAATTAAATAAAGCAAAGTACGAAATAAAAATAATTGTACTCTACTATTCAGAGTACAAAATGAATAGATTACAAAAGGTCTGAGAGAGGATTGAGTATGGCGAACACATCGAATTCAGTTTGACGATTGAGTAATTGGTCAGGGTTGGACTTCTTGGCCTTGTAAATCTCGATAGATTCCAGGGTGGCTGTTTTGGACGGTTTATTGCAAACGTGTACAATGGACATTTCTTCCCTTTGTGGTCTAAGGGGGTGTCCGGTGCTTATCAGGTGGATGGCATAATGTGAACAGTTGTCTTGATTATTGTATGATCTTTCACGGTCCTTAAAACGTATAGTGAAGTTGCGATTTGAGAAGCCTTATGTAATATTTGTCACAGTAGGCACAACTTAGGCGGTATACTGCTGGTTAATCAAACTTATTGTTATTAACGGTGGACGGTGGATTAAGATGACAAAGAATGGGGAGGGGAACAAGGGGATACTCACAGGCCGAGGGAAGATAGATACATAGCTGGGCAAAATGGGGGCCCAAGCATAACAAGGAGACCCATTTCTTGGAGGGGGGTAGGGGATTAGGTGGGTTGAGTCCGAGGAAGGCACGTTTACGGCGCTGGAGTATACGGGAAACAGTAGACTCTGAATACCCGTTCATACGAGCAAAAGAGCGGATGATGCGGAATTCAACTAGGTGGGCAGGGGGTTGAGTGGGAGCTTCGAGGCCCGGTCAATAAGGAAACGTAAGGAAGCATGCTTGTGTATAGTTGGGTGTGAGAAAGTGTGGTGGATGAGGTTGGAGGAGGTAGTTGGTTTGAGGAATATGGAGAAGGTTAAGCGGTTAGTGTGGACATTGTTAGTAATAAAGACGTGTAGGTATGGCAGGGATCTGTTATTTTCGGTTTCGAAGGTGAATTGGATATGGGGGGAGAACGAATTAAAAACATCAGCAATGGCAGGCGGGGCGGTTAAGCGGGAATCATACAGTATAAGGATGTCATCAACATATCGGTAGTAGGCGATGATGCTAGTATTATCAAGGAGGGGACTAATAAAAGTTAGTTCTAAGTGTTGTAAGTAAACTTCGGACAAGAAGCTGCTAAGTGGGAAGCCCATTCCTAGCCCGGAGGGCTGGAAATAGAAGGAATCCTTATAGGAGAAGTAGTTCTGTAAGGATATGACGGATAGGATGGAAGAAAGATCGATAGCGTCGGGTTTAGGGAGTGGAGAGAGATACAGGAGTTTTTCGACGATTTTAAGGGTGTCAGACACGGGGATATTAATGTAGAGGTTAGTAATGTCAAGGGACATAAGGGAGGTGTGCTCATTGGTGGTGATGTTAGAGAGGGAATTAGGTAGAGAGGGAATTAATTAGGGACATTATATGTGTTAGGAAGAATTTTGAGGTTAAAAAGGAAGGTGGAGAGGGATTTTGCAACTAGGTGTGCGGGGGCAGGAGAGTAATTAACGACTGGACGAATGGGCATGTTAGGCTTGTGGAGTTTGATGAGGGCATTAAGATTAGGGGCACGGGGGCTGGGCGGGATAAGGTGACGTAGGTGTTTGAAGTGGGGGGACTTATTAATAACAGAATTGATAGATTTATGGAATTTGGTGGTAGGGTCGGAAGGGAGGGTGACAAAATTATTGGCTGATACAAAGTCGATGACTTTGTCATTGTACATAGATCGGTAAATGATGACAGTTGCATTACCTTTGTCGGCTTTCGCAAGTATGGCGTCTGACTCAGATAGTTTTCTTTTCAAGGTGGCGGAGGCTGCGGCGTCTTCGACTTGTTCGTAATAAGGAAACGTAAGGAAACCGAAAATAACAGATACCTGCCATACCTAGATGTACTTATTACAAACAATGTCTACGCTAACCTTCTCCATATACCGCAAACCAACTACCACTTAACCTTCTCTATATTCCACAAACCAACTACCTCCTCCAACCTCATCCACCACTCTTCCTCATACCCAACTATACACAAGCATGCTTCCTTACGTTTCCTTGATGACCGGGCCTTGAAGCTCCCCCTCAACCCCCCCCCCCCCCCCGCTTGCCTAGTTGAATTCCGCATCATCCGCTCTCTTGCTCGTATGAACGGGTATTCTCAGTCTACTGTTTCCCGTATACTCCAGCGCCGTAAACGTGCCCTCCTCGGACTCAACCCGCCTAATCCCCTACCCCCCTCCAAGAAATGGGTCTCTTTGTTATACTTGGACCCCATTTTGCCCAGCTATCTATGTATCTATCTTCCCTCGGCCTGCGAGTATCCCCACGTTCCCCTGCCCATTCTCCCCGTCATCTGAATCTACCGTCTACCGTTAATAACAATAACTTTGATCAACCAGGGGTATACCGCCTAAGTTGTGCCTACTGTGACAAATATTACATAGGCCTCTCAACTCGCAGCTTCACTATACGTTTTAAAGACCATGAAAGATCATACAATAATCAAGACAACTGTTCACATTATGCCATCCACCTGACAAGCACCGGACACCCCCTTAGACCATAAAGCGAAGTAATGTCCATTATGCACGTTTGCAATAAACCGTCAAAACAGCCACCCTAAAATCTATCGAGATTTACAAGGCCAAGAAGTCCAACCCTGACCAATTACTCAATCGTCAAACTGAATTCGATGTGTTCGCCATACTCAGTCCTCTCTCAGACCTTTTGTAATCTATTCATTTTGTACTTTGCTTTATAAAAAGATAATTTTATTTTTATTTCGTACGTTGCTTTATATAAAAAAATTTTTTCATTCAGTTTTTTATTTATACGGTACTGTTAGTAAATCCACTTGTCATTTTTACTACCAGATACGACCTCTTTTCGGTCCGCGTTTGCGACGACCCCCACACATTTTTGTTTTTCTTTTCTCCTTAGTTTATTTGCCCTAATTTTCTTATTAGTTACTTTGTTGTCTTGCCCTGTACCTCCATGCTCTTTGGTTCATTTGTTCCCACATTTCTGTATATAAAGGCTTGCGAGCCTCTTGTTGTGTATCCTTGAAGAACCCGGGAATAAATGGCGAAACTAGTCGATAATCCTGTTGTCCATCTTTTATACTGCAAAGCCACCACTCACTTCGTTAGTAATAAGTACAGTATTAAGATCCTTTCTGATATAAACACAATGATATCCATCATTTAGTCGGATGTATAGAAGGAGGAATAAAATACCTACCTAATTTCCAGAAAAAATCGATCAGAGAACAATGTACTAAAGTTCTAGCCTACAACTGGGAAAATTACGAACCTTTAGACACAGAAGTTCGATATCGCAAAATTGTCCGTAGCCTTAAAGAGAAAAATTGTTTTTATTTAAAAAGTGACAAAGGAAACAGCACTGTCATTATCAACAAGGAAGATGATTTTGATAGAGTAGATAAGTTAATTTCAGAAGGACCGTTTGAAGTACTTAATACTAAAAGTCCATTATCAGATCTGACAAAAGCAGTCACAGAGTCAATCAAAAATTGTCCTAATTTTATCCCCCCCCAGGACATAAGGGTTCACTCACCATTAGAAACCCAACCTTACCCAGGTTATACACACTACCTAAAATACATAAGCCTGGCAATAAAATGCAACCAATAGTATGGAATAAAGATACGCTTACTTATCTTCTGTCTAAATATCTAGCCAATTTTCTAAAAGACCTAAAAATTTCGACTTTCAATAGTTCCATTAACAATAGTATCGATTCGGTTAATAATATTAAGAATCTTGTTATAAATGAAGGTGAAATCTTAGTATCCTTCGATATTATCTCTTTGTTTCCCAGTATACCAATTCCTACTACGATTAATTACTTAACCGAGGTTTTAAAAAAGAACAAAGTCCCATCTAAGGTATCGGAGGATGTCCTAACCCTAACTAAATTGTGTGTCATTAACAACATTTTCAAGGACAAGGTTTATAAAATGACGGGAGGCACACCTATGGGTTCATGTCTTAGTCACATTTTGTCAGAAATTTTCCTAAAAAACTTTGAAGACATTTTACAAGCGTCCGGGTTTTATTTCCCTAACAGATGGTATCGATACGTCGACGATATTTTTACAATTTTTGACACCAAAAAATGTAGAGTTGAGGACTTTGTCCAACACATTAATAATTTCTTTCCTACTATACAATTTACGTATGAGTTGGAAAACAATTCTAAACTTCCTTTTCTTGACGTTATGATTTGTAGAAACCAAAATTCACTATCATTCGAAGTGTTCCGAAAGCCAACTAATAAGTTGAATTATATATCAAGCGACTCCAGCCATCCGTGGAACCAAAAGCTATCAACTTTTATTTCCATGATTGACAGAGCTTTAAATTTGCCTTTGAAAAAATCGAATCTCGAAAAGGAGATCTCTTTAATAAAAAATATTGCAATAAGGAATGGCTATAGTAAAGCCACTATTACAAACTTACTAAGGAAGAGGAAGTTTAAAAAGTTTATAAAGGACAAAACCACCCTCTGCAAATATAAAACCACAGGGAAAACTATTTCTATTCCATACAATAATTTTTCATTAGAGGCCTAAACCCGATCTTTAAAGCGTTTAACATTTCCCTTTCATTCAGTAATCCGAATCAGATCAAGAACTACGTACAAAATCCCAAGGACAAAATCCCACACGTGCAGAAGTCAGGAATATATGAAGCATCTTGTTCTAACTGCCCTAAGATGTACAAAGGGCAAACAATCAGCAGTTTAGAGACCCGTTTCAAGGAACATTTAAGTCATAGAAAATACGGAAACAGCAGTCAATCTTCAATAGCGAAACATTCATTTGAAACCGGCCATGATTTTTCCATAGAAAATGTAAAATTAATAAAATCGATAAATAAAAAACACCTCTTAGACGCTTAGCCATTCGCAGCACAGACAGAAAATTATTATTAAACTCGGACTTGGGCCCCATTGCTGAATCATCATTGATCCAATGGGCTTCTAAGTTACCCAGTCATTGACGAATACTGTTAGTACTGTCTTGCTTTATTTTTTGATTGGTTTTCCTGTGTGATATATACCCGGATTCGATCTCTCTAAGTCAGTTCTTTTCAGACCTCCTCGAGTCCGACTTAGACTGCTGAATGATGAATGCAAGGCATTCGAAAAGCGTTTACAGGTTTATCAGGTTGTACTATTTCAATTTGTTTTTTGTTATGGTGAAAGAGTTTTTTAGTCTTAAGGTTCAAAGTCATAATCTCTGATTTGTTTGGGTCTCTGTTATGCAGAGGCAAAGCAAATCAAAGAGTTCTCTCTGTTCACAAAGCGACAGCTCGTGTCCCTAGAGAATACCTGATGTCTAAGGTTTGATCACCCACTGACGTGAAAAGAAGAACTTACTGGGCTTAAGCTGGAGGTGAAACACACAAGTGTCGTGTTAAAATTACAGGTCGGAGGTCGCGTGAATATTTCACGAAGTAATACAAATGATATTTACGACTAGGTTTTCATAACCATCGAATGAGTTGGAAAAATCCCCTCACTGGCCGCCGTGTTTCCAACCATTCGATGGTTGAAAAACCTGTAGTCGCTGATCCATCTGGTGTTCAGCCCGGATCGCCATTGGTCGGGTTTAGGACACATCATCGGGGTGACGGTTAATCGGCGCTGGAAACCACGGGATGGACGACGCGATCAGGAATTTCACACAGGTAGATGGCTGACGTCTCTATGGTTAGTTGGAATATGTTTTTTAAATAAATGTGTAACAAAAATTCATAATTGAGACTCCTCAGAGACGTGAAAAGTTGAACAAGTTCTCGAAAAGAACGGTTGTGAAGAAAAGCGTTTATACATAGATCAATTTTTATCCTAAGTGGAACCAACTTTCATGAAAAAGGGCAATACGTATTGGATTGAGTTAACTGAAAACAGTCGATGTAATAAAGTCTCACTTCGGTAAACCTTTCGGATATTTTCACACTTTATAGTTCTTGTTTGTGGAATATACCAATGACCTAATGATCTTTTGTAATGTTTAATCTTTAATTTTATAAACTACCTGTCTTCTATCACCATTTTTCGAAGAAACTCAAACTCTAATGGCCATCTCTACAGTAAATAACATTTGTTTTCGTTCGTGAAATATTCACGTGACCTCAGTCCTGTAATCATTACACAAGACTTGTGTGTTTCACCTCTAGCTGTAATCCAGTAAGTTCTTGTTTACACGTCAGTGGGTGATCAAACCATAGACATCAGGTGTTCTTTAGGGACATGAGCTGTCACTTTGTGCACAGAGAGAATTCTTTGATTTGCTTTGCCTCTGCATAACAGAGAACCAAACAAAACAGAGAATGCGACTTTGTTGAAATTTTCCTAGTCCTCT
This sequence comes from Rhysida immarginata, assembly GCA_023313115.1. Lineage (NCBI taxonomy): Eukaryota > Metazoa > Arthropoda > Chilopoda > Scolopendromorpha > Scolopendridae > Rhysida > Rhysida immarginata. The sequence goes on along the minus strand of JAHWFO010087178.1, from coordinate 629,586 downwards.
GTCAAGAGACTGAGAATTGGGCCGTACGCGTCATCTGTCTAAAGAATCGGAGATGGTAATTTTATCCATTCGTCAAAAGCATCCAAATGATTACAACTTCGATTAGACACTGTATAGCTAGGTAAGCAAAATGCAAAGTGATGACACTCAGACTACAAAAATGTTACATAGATCAGATGAAAGAAAGAAAAACCATAACAGAAAATCTTATTGAACACCAAATCATACAATGTAAAAAAAAACGATCATTGAAATTTGTCATTATCCTCGAATTTTCATTGAAGCCCAAAAAGTTCAGCTTAAAAAGTCGCACTCTATGTAAAAATCGTGAAACAGACCTAGCATTCCCGAAAAACTGAAAAATTCTTGTATTCACTTAATAAAGGGTGAAAAAAATTGCACGCAGCGCTAAGCTTTAAGTTGGAAAATGTCATAGCCGAAAATGGTGCTGGAAAAACTTGAATGTGCTAAAAAAATCGTCCATCAGAACTTGCATTCCTGGTAAATGACAGGAAAATTTCTTGTCGCTTACAGGTCAGACTGGAAACAAACGTCGCAAACAACTTTTAAAGACAACGAAAAAAGTGTGAAAAAGCCTGGAAAATGAAAGCACGAAGGTGAAATGAGAGCTTATGTGAAAACTGGAGCTCACAGCAAACGTATTTCAGGTACGCATGTTGAAAGTCGCAAAGACTTTTTAGCGTGGTTTAGCAGCAACATTTATCTTATCAGTTGCCGACTCAGGTATTGGTCACCTCGGCGAATGTTATATTTGGATTACGTGATAACCCTTGTACTCGCAAATTTGCAGAAAGTAAACATTTTAACGTGGTGAAATAATAGTGAAACTAATAGGGTAAAGTATTTCGTGTAGTCTGAATGGAAATCACAAAGATTTTTTTTAGTTTGAGTTAGTTCGCACGTTTATCGTAACAGCACTCGACTTGATGACATCGAACAGAGTCATTGTTACATTTGACCAACGTGGTAACCATTGCGTATGCTTTTACCGAAAAGGAAACACTTTAATGAAGTGAAGAATCAGTGAAACGAATTTCATGTACCCTAACCGGAAGCCATGAGGATTTTTTAGTTGGGTTAGCGCAAACGTTGCTAGTCGAGATCGGATACACTGTTCATATCTTACAGGCTAGACCTCACCCAATTAGTGTGATAGCAGTTATGTACAAAATTTTTAATAGGAACCCAATGCATACACCTTCACTTATTCAGTTGAAATAACATTAACAACAAAGAGATAACAAATCGTAAGCGTCATGTCAAAGGTAAAAAAAAAGTAAAGTTGAATTGAAATGTATAGAAAACGTTAGTAAAAACGCACACGCAATCTCTGGGACAACAGTGAACCACCTTCAACGTATTTGAACAATTAGCTGCTTTGAGACCGACTGTTCACTCCCATGGTAACAACCCGAGCCATTATGTTTGCGAGGACGTGAAAATTGAGGACACCGTAATTTTAGTACAACAGAAAAACATTTAAAATTAATGTTAAAATGTAAAAATAATGAATGTATGAATATGGATAATTCAGTAACAATTACCATGAAAACCCTTTTTTGACTGTGTCAATGAGAACATACGTATGTGAAAACAACCCGGCATCAACCCACTGTCTCGGTAGCAGCCTGGGCAGTCTGTATTTGAGTGCCTTGAAAATGGACACTTCGCCTTCTGGATGGGGGTGTGTACCCAGTTTGTTATAGCGACTTTTGGGTGTGGCCAGGTGCAAATTTGATGGGACAACCTCTCCACATTCCAGAAGGCGTTATATACCGACCTCTTCTGCTTACAGTGTATCTTTTATTTGTTATCTGAATAGGACATTTTCTACCGTTAAAAATTCTGACGTCTTTGTTTGCTTTGTTTAATGATGAATTTTGCTATTATTCTATGAAGCAGCGGGGAAATAAGTATATCATTTATATGCTATTATATTTTTATAATATAAAAAAAAACTTTTATATTATATTTTTCTACGAGCTACGTCGGGCAGTTCAGCTAGTACTAAATAAATAAACTTTTGTGCATTTATGATCAACGACTGGGATTTAAGAGTAAATATGTTTTAATTTACACTTCACCACTGACTCGCCAGGTCGGATCTGCACGAACGAAGAGGCTATTCGATGAATACAGACGAGAAAAATGAATATAGATAGATTGAAGGGATGTGTGGGTTGAGCGGGTATAAACCTAATAAATGTTTAGAAATGGTTTTGTATTTTATTAACTCTCGGACCCTACATGATCACGTGACATTTATAACGCCCGTCCACTTTGTATTTTATTTGGGCTATCTGAAGGATCACTCCTGATGAAAACCCGCACTGGTCCCGACAGGGTTCTCTGCACTCCTGATCCGAAAGAATGTGGTCATCTGGTTTGTTTCCCGTCCGCTGGTCCCATACCTTGAATCACTCTATACGTACCCGAAAATTGAAAAACGGATGCCCCGCCCCTCTAGGATATAGAAGAAGTAAGAAGATCGACAACCTTACGTGACGATGAGTATTCACGCTGACGATGTCGGATGACGTAAAAGACGAATGGCCTCAATTATGGGATGAGCTTCAGAGATGAAATGCAAAGAAATAAATCTTTGGTATTTATTTGTTTATTGCGTCATGCTAACAGTCCAGGCCAACGAGAGACAGACCAGGCAACAACACCTCTACTCAAAGCCTGAGCGCGAAAATTTCACGCATTGTTATTCGGGTTTTTTGGTAGAATTGCGATTAAAGATGACTAATTATGACGTTTTAACAATGTATGACGTTTCCGCGCTCAGGCTTTCTCTTTAGGTGGTGTTGGACCCGGGCACTCAAAAGTCACATGATCATCGGGGTCTGAGCAACAATCCATCATTCATTGTTTCCAACAAATGAAAAACCACTAATTGTTAAAATCCAAGATAGAGACAATGATGGATTTATTTTTGCTCGGACCCTGATGATGATGTGATTTTTGAGTGCCCTGGCCTGTCTCTCGTTGGCCTCAAGTAACAGTATAATGAGAAGATTCTGAGAAGAAATGTTGATAACAATATGTGCGAAGAGTAAAAATGCGAAGGCACGGATGACGCTGAATATTAATTTTTTTTTTGAAAAAAAAAAAAACCTTCTTCGAGGAAAAAGATGGTGGTAGTTTTTTATCTCACGATTGAGGAGTTTCAGATGAAGGATCCGACAACGCAAATGGAATGGCCTGTGCCATGACAGATATGGGGAATAGTTCTGTCTAATTAGGAAGTTCCATTGTCCCTTCATGCATCCGATGCCCCTGAAATGTAGAAATATTTATAAGTTATGAAAGAAGTTTTAAATATTCCATAGAATTAGAAAGAAAAAAGATAAGCTTACCTGCACGGCAGCTGAGACCAAACATAAACAGCTTCAACCATCTATGTATGCCTGCATCGTATAGCTATTCCATCATATCTGGTCTAACATTGCGAGTCACTATTGGTTAGATTAGTTTTGATCTTAAATTGTACTAATGGTATAAAGCCAAACACTGTGGACAAACGGTAGTAACAAACAAAATAATAAGAGAAACCACAATTACATAAATGAGATTTTTAATCTGGAACTACAGATATAAATTTCGAAGATGGCGTCCTCTTCAAGAGCTTGTATTCCAATTTTACTTGCTCTTAAATTTTCAGAGCGTAACACAATGTTTTCATCCTTATTTTGAACAGCTCAGATAAAGCGTACGATAAACCCCTCATTGAACATCTTATGAATTATTCTTTATTGAATATAATGCTTTAGGAAAGATAGTACCAGCCTGCGGGCTAGGCAACTGCTCCAACCAAGCAGTTCGAATACAGGTTGTGGAATTTTCTTTCCTATTTTTCTTCATTTTTTCAAAATAATTTTTGTTTGAAGCTCTCCGTCTAAATCACTTTTCTCCACGAAGAACCTTTCAAAGAATTACTATGAGCACAGCGTATTAATCATCCCTGTTTGGATGTGTGTAACTAACTCTGATAAATCAGATGGTATACAGGGAACCCATAACCCTTAAAATGTTCTGATTCAATCATGTATACGTATCAAAGAAGAAACTCTATACAAAAATCGGAAATTATTTATTTATTTATTTATTTATTACTAGCTGAAGTAGCCGGTGTCGCTCGGCGAAAAATGCAGCTTTTTCTTATTTATGTATATAGAAAATAAAAGATATAATTATTCCCAAAAAAAAGATTCCAATTACTGTTGATACTGCTTCACAGAATAATCGCAAAAGTCTTCATTAAACAAAGCAAACAACGACGTCACAATTTTTAACGCTAGAGAAAATCCTATTCAGATAAAAAAATAAAAGATACAATGTATTTCCGAGCGACAAACATCCAGTCGTTGTTGATGCTGCTTTAAAAAACAATCACAAAATTCTTCATTAAACAAATCAAATGTCACAATATTTTAACGCTGGCAAAATCCCATTCCGCTCCTAGTAGAGTGAATTTAAAAATAAACTACAATGGAAAGGAAGAAAGAAAAAATAAAATCCTTTCTTAGCGAGCACCCAGAAGCAAAGAAAAATATACTTGCCAAATTTCAACTTTGTAGGCTTCATATTTCTGGAGATTTCGCGATAAATGAATGAATGAATGAGTGTACATTTTTCGCTCCCTCTTTTATATAACTAGGATCCCCCAATATTCGAAATTCGATCATATTTCTGAGGGAAAAAAAATGTATGTGTAATTGTTCTAGCCTCAATCTTGCTTATTTGAAGAATGAAAAACAGATATCACAATCCTATTTTTTTTTACATTTTAATTTTATTAATATAAAATATAGTGTTATCTTAAATTATAAATACATTTTTAATTACATAGTTCTTGTATTCTTTCGTTTTTGCTTAATAGTTCTTTTAGTTTCTCTTCTTTTAGTATTTGGTTGAATAATAAATTACAATTCCTAAAAAATAGGATAAATACTAATAATAAGATAACAAAATAAATATTCAAAATGCCTTGCATGGCATTTCTGACACTCCCGATTCGTTTCACCACAATTTGAAAATTTCTCGAAATAATATTTAAAGCAATCTAAAGGTATCTTTTAATAAATCTATCGAATTATTTTCAAAATATAATATTTAAGCTAAATTGTCCTTCCCGAACTCTGCGTCTCTTCCCCTGTCCCACAGTGGAAAATTAAGGTCTGTTTCAGAACAAAAATCGATAACTTTTTTGTTACTAAATAAAGAGTGTTAACAAAATTTTTAAAAAATAATTAAAAATCAAAAACTTCAAGATTGGTATTTATTTTATTTTTAATTAAAATATTACTTTCAAAGTGTATGAAAAAACCTTAAAATAGCTTAGAAAACGACGAAAAATACATAAAATGCTTACCTGCTAATTATAGAAATATTTTGAATTGATGGTTAATAACAATTTTTATACAGTTGTTTCTATGGAATAATGTATGGGTATATTAAAGATAGTATATTATAATTGGGGACCTTCAAGTTCTGAAATCAGTTCGTTGACTTTCAAAAGCTGCAGAGTATTTGTTATACGGTTTTCTAATGCTTTCAAATGAACATCAAAAACACAACAATTAAAATTCTTTCAAATGAACATCAACAATGATCTGAGTTAATTGGATATTTATTAAAAAAAAAAACAATAAAAAAGGCAATGCTACATGCGTTGACAAATATGGCGCACAATCGTAATGATACATTTTTTGAAACGCTATTTACCCGTGTTAACGTGAACAAATTTTGTGCACATCTCGAGCACAGGAACTTTCCATCCGTAAAAGCATCATGCGTATTCGTCCACATTAACACAGGTAAAAGTGCATTACAAAAATATTTATATTGCCGTATTTATATATAGATACTAGCGGACCCGGCAATGCTTCGCTATTGTTATACAGGGTGATTTACATCGAATGTAAAATACTTAAAGGGGGTATTATAGAGGTTAAGATAAACACAAAACGTCCTATGAACATGGGTCCAAATTTGAACGATAACTGAGATATGAACAGAAATAAAAATGCAAACAC
>JAHWFO010087178.1:604893-623124 GCA_023313115.1 Rhysida immarginata | reverse complement strand
GTGTTTGCATTTTTATTTCTGTTCATATCTCAGTTATCGTTCAAATTCGGACCCATGTTCATAGGACGTTTTGTGTTTATCTTAACCTCTATAATACCCCCTTTAAGTATTTTACATTCGATGTAAATCACCCTGTATATGAGAGCCTTTTAATGAAGCGCCATCTTTTGACTTTTCTACGAACTGTGCTAAGCTGAGCATACTCCAAAAACTTTAAATTAAGATATCTTTTTTTACGTAAGCCTATACGTTGCCGCAAGCTACGCTCAACTTACCTGTGAAAACCCCATAAAAATTCGTCAAGTAGTTTTGGAGATTAGCGTGTTCAAACAGACAGACAAAGTATTTAAAAATGTTCTTATTGTATTCTGTTTCACTCTTCTCCAATCACCGGTCCTTTAGCTGAGTGAGTTTGACCAACGCCACCTAAAACACAAAGACTGATTACTGCGTCATCAAATCAGGGCTGACAATCCAACCTTCATTGTTTAAAATAAACGAAAAAACACCTGTTGTAATCGGTGTTTTTTCGTTTGTTGAAACAATGAAAGTTGGATTGTCAGCCCTCGTTTGATGACGCAGTCAGCAAGCAGTGAGCAGGCCTTGGTTTTTAGGTGGCGTTGGTTTGACGCAGGGCCGGAGAGAAAAGATAGAGAATAATGTTCACTTTTTCTGTATATTCACATTCAGAAATTGCAAAATTTCATCAAAAAAGAGTCCGAGCAAGGTATATCAACTACTTCATAATAAATCGAAAAAGTGTCTTGGATACTTTAAATAAATTTTAAATCAAATAACAAAATCCATATTTTATGACCAATGTAAAAATGCGAGTTTGTATGTTAATTTATGAAAACCAAAAAATAACCCGGAAAACATAAAAAACCGAAAAATTGCGTACCAAATTTCATTATTCTAGATCTATTTTTACTCGCAAAATAGTGAAAAAATGCGAGAAAAATGCATATTTTTATGGAGGACCATAAGGGGGCAAAGGGTTAAAATATAAAAACAGTTGAATCTAATTTTTTGCAAATTACGTGAACTATTCTTGATTCAAATATCTAAGTCGTACGTTGACCGGACGCGAACGTCAAAATTAGGCCTATTTTGAGATTTTTTTTGATTTCTGCCCCCCTAATAATCAATTTTCAAAATTCAACGAACGCTCCTTTTTTATATAGTTCGTGCTCAATTTTGAACCTCTCTGCATTTCCGCATTGGAGTTAGACGGCAAATATACAAAACGGAGGGCCAATCTTTGTTCTCTCCTGGCGCCCCTACAAAGCGAAAATATCCTCGAGAACCTTCCCTCCGAATTTTGTGGCTTTATCTTTATTCCTTGCGAAATTGCATCAAAATATCAGAAAATTTTGTGAAACACCCCCGAAAATCGGTTTTTATCAGTTTTCGCACCTTTAAAATTCGAATATCGAAAAACGGAGGAACTACTTTTTTGGAACGGTAGCTAGAAACCATCCTACAAAATTTCGAAGATCTGTGTTTATTGGGGGTGTAGCCAAGCGACCGAACGTGCAGTTCCTTTCTACTCCCTGGGTGGGCAGGGGGTCCGAATTTCGAAAACACCCGTCTTAGCATGCTCTACGCTATCCGTCTTATGACCTCACCGAGTTTCGAGTTGGTGGCTTCAGTAGATTTTGCTGTGTGTTGATGAGTCAGTCAACCAGCTTCTTTATGTACTGTATTATTTTTACTTCCACCCTTCTTCTCCACCTGACATAAGAAAATCAGATAATCGAGACAAAGTATAAATCTATATCGCAAATGCAGATTTTACGTTATTCATTACATGCTTTTAAAACCAAATACTGTAATTTACCCCCACCCCACCCCGTTTGCAATGGAATGGAATTTTGAAAAACCGTTTCTTAGTGAGCGCCTACGTGGTTAAGTAAGTAAGTGTGCAAGATTTCATTGCAGTCTGTTCACTGGATCCGGAGATTGGTCGCCAAAAAAAGTCCTTTTAGAAAATAAGATACATTGTATTCCCGCGCGAAAGACTTCCAGTTACTGTTGATGTTGTTTCACGGAATAATCGCAAAAGTCTTCATTAAGCAAAGCAAACGTCACAATTTTTTAAAGCTGGCAAAAATCGTGACCACCGAGAGAGAAAGCCTCCGCAATGAAATTGAATACATTATTACATCATCATAGATAGTGCAAATTCAGGGTTTATTATTGGTAGAAATACGAATAACAATGCACTATCTATGTGATGCAACAATGTATTCAGTTTCATTGCGGAGGCCTTCTCTCTCGGCGTTCACGGAAAAATCCCATTCAGCTCTAGGTAAAATGAATTTTAAAAATAATCTACCAAGGAAAGGAAGAAAGAATAAATAAAATCCTTTTATAGCGAGCACCTAGAAGCCAAGAGAAATATACTTAACAAACTTCAACTTTGTAAGCTTCATAGCTCTGGAGATTTCGTGATGAGTGAGTGGTATTTGGATTTTATATACCGGGTGGGCAAGAAATAACGTGAGGTGTTCAGAGCTCGCTAGCGGGAATTCTATTAGGCCAAATGCAGTACATTTTGGTGTATATACTTAGTGGAACATGCAGTTTCGATTTCTGCAAAAAAAAATAGTACCAAAAGTCACCATAGGGGGCGCTTATTTCAAGAAAACATTTGCATAAGCGCGTTCCGTGTTGAGCAATCATGACAATAAAAGGCAAGGCTGAGGATTTCCCATCATTCACGAACGAATGGCCTGACGATGACGCTTACTGTGCCTGGCCGGGCGTTATTACTCAAGTTGTTTTATCAGAAGAGCGACAATGCAAGTGCTGCCCTTCGTGAATTCCGGCGATTGAAAAGTGAGAGGACCGATGAGCATAACTAACTTACGGAAAATGATTGAACGATTTGAATCTACCGGAACTCTAGGAGTGCACCCAGGCCGGGGACGCAAACGAATCAGGCAGCAACACGAAGAAGTTGCAACTGCTATTGTGGAACAGGAGATGACTACTGAGCAGGGTACCAGCAGTGCACACGCAATAGCACGCCAAACAGATATCCCATATTCGACGGTGAGGAAAATATTGCATAAGATATTGACATTTTATCCCTATAAACTCACACCTGTTCAACAATTGCTTCCTGGAGATGAACGTACCCGAACTGACTTTTCGTTGAGATTTTTAGCGCGTATGGAAGTGGATGATGCATGGCCATGGCAAATTTTATGGATTGATGTAGCACATTTTTATTTGAATGGTGATATCAATACCCACAACTGCCGTATTTGGGCTGCATCAAATCCACAAGTGTGTCTGCCAACTCCTATGCATTCACCGAAACTAACAGTATGGTGCGGCTTTACTGCTTTTTTCATCATCGGCCCGTACTTTTTTGAAGAAATCCGTCCCCGTGGACCAGTGACTTGTTCCGTCAATTCTGCCACGTATGCCGATATGCTTGATAATTTTGTGATACCACGATTGCAGGAAAAGGTTGTCTGGATTCTACCATTTTTATGCAGGATGGTGCGCCAGATGGTGCAGCAGATCTTGCGAGAACGTTTTTCAAACAACAGAATAATTAGTCGTGCATTTTCCATAGTATGGCCAGCCAGGTCGCCTGATCTCAACCCTTATGATTTTTGGTTATGGAGATATTTGAAAAGCCTTGTGTATCAAGCACATGTTCCTGACCTCTCAACTTAAAGGATCAAATAACGTTACATATGAGACTAATTAATGCAGATATGCTGCGAGCTGCCGTAGAAAATGTCGTGTACCGCATGCAGCTATTGGAACAGCACACTGGTGGTCATATACACCAGTGTACACATTTGTAATTAAAAATAAAACATTGTTTATTGTTGTCACTAAAGTTGGTTTGTACGGTATTTGTTCATTTGACAATTAGTTATTCATTGTTTTCTTGAAATAAGCGCCCCCTATGGCGACTTTTGGTACTATTTTTTTTGCAGAAATCGAAACTGCCTGTTCCACTAAGTATATACACCAAAATGTACTACATTTGGCCTAATAGAATTCCCGCTAGCGAGCTCTGAACACCTCACGTTATTTCTTGCCCACCCGATATATAGATTGTTACCAGCAGATGCACTCGGCATTACCCGGGATAATTACAGTTTTAAATTAAACAAAACAGCATCAAGAAGTTGAATAATAAACTAGTTTTCAGTAATTCAGTATGCTAGTTGATTTGAAGATTTGGGTTCATGTATGCTTTGTTATCGGTTATGTCGTCAACTGTTACCCAAATGAAGGGATTGCTTCCTCTGTCACCTTTTACTCTTTCTCAATAGCCTGCTATCTCTCCATTACTGATCATTATTAAAGATTTTCCATAAAATATTAACTGCTGAAAACGGCGTCACCCTGGACTTTATTTAACGTCTTCTTGTCCTGCATCAGATTAAAATGAAATCCATCTTCAACACCAGCGAGCATCACTGGCTATGTTAGATCCAAGTTTCCGTTGCCCTTGACGTAGAAGCTGTTACACCTACCTGCTCTAGATGAAGCTCCTGTTATTCAGATGTTTCCAACGCCCAGATAGCTTGTTATCTTATAGTTGCAGAGTTTCTCTTATCAATACTCGTTTATTCTTTTTCCTTTCCAGACACATAAATTTTTGCCAGTTACCTGGACGTTTGTTAGGGAGCTGAAGGGAGACACGTGTAACTCCTTAGCCTCCTCAATACACATGCCTTATCTATGTGCTGTCATAACATAATCATTTTATGCTTATTGTTAATAATTCTTGGAAACGAATGTTCAGTCATCGCATCATCACCACCTCGGTTTTCAAAACATTCACACACACACACACAGATTATAGTCAAAAAGTTTTGGGGATTTTTTAGGAAATGTTTGTGCTACTAAATAAGCCAGGTGACATTCCCGGCTTCGCTAGCAGATGCACCCGACGTTGCCCGGGATAATTACAGTTGTAGGTAAATAGAATCACCACAAGAAGTTAAATAATAACTAAAAATTGGTTCTCAGTAACTCTACATTTCCTGCAGTAGACTTTCCCGTTGTTCAACTGTTTCCAAACCCAGATAACGTTTTGTCTGTGACCCTTACTTGTTCTTTTCTTTGGTGCCATTTCTTTAGATATGAATTAAGACGCATCTTTTGAACGATTATTATTAATACAACAGACAGTTAGCTTAATGATTTAAAGAGTCGTCTTGATATATGCTTTGTTATCGCTTCTGTTGTAAACTGTCTCCCGAGCCCTTACCCAACCCACTGGAAGAGGAAGGGGAAGCTGCTGCCTTGTCTGGAAGGTTCTACACGGTTAAAGGGCTCCAAACACACAAATCGTCTGTACATTTTTCTAGGGAGCTCAAGGGCGAGCTCTTTGCCTCCTCGAAAGGGAGTGCCTATGTATCTCGTGCTGTTATACTCATTTTATGCCTATAATTTATAATTTGATTGTGTGATCTAGTAGTTACCAATGTAACAGAAGATTCTTGAAAATACTGTTGCAAAATCACCACATTCTTTTTCATGGTAAAAATATTTCCCTGGCGCTGATGTGGAACTATATATCAACAATAACTTCGACGAAAAAACTCTCTTCTTGGGTGGCAGTAAATGTACATGGTCGTGAGTATCTGTGTGCTCTCCAAAACCCAACAATATGTTGTTAAAATTGCACTCTCCTCTTGATGTCTTGAAGCAAGCCATGGGCGTTCACCATTTTCTGTGATCTAGCAATGGCTGTTTCTTCTGTTCACACGCTCACCATTTGCTCAGTTGCAGCAGTGTGCTGGCGAAACTAATACAGGGCGAAGCGAAAGAACGGCTTCCTCTGTCGTCATTGCACTCTTTCTCAGTAGTCTGGAAACACGCCTTTATCTCCAGTTGGTGCTCATTTTTAAAGATTTCCAAGAACTGTCATTTCTAAGAAAAACCCATACAACAGGAATTCTATGCATTGTTACAAATTGAACCTTATTTATAAAGCATAAGTTTGCCTTAAATTGTTGGTCTTGCCATATATATTGTTGGTCCGTACGTAGTATTTGTGAAATGCGTGTTAATACGATTGTTGATAACTATTTTGCACAAACTTTTCCTTGCTTTGTTGGTCATGAGATAATTCTTATTAATATGCACTGACATCATCGTGAATATCGATTTAATATCGATAATTATTATTTTTTCGAAATCTGAGGTAGACAGTGATCTTTCTCATGCTTTCAAGGTCAAGTGAGCAAAATTTCATCAAGTTCGGAATAAAACTGTAGATTTAAATAAGAAACAACCAAACCCACCCACAAACAAACATTCTTCTTTATATATAAAGACTATTATATATGCCCGTCTTCGCCGAGTTTTTCAAGGCAAAACGAAGGCGGGGTATCAGTATCTAAGTACTCTAAGTATATACCAATATTGTTTAAGGTTTCATCCTAGGACCTGTTAATTGTCATTGCATAAGCTGGGTGAACGGGAAATTGTCGACGTTTGAACTCTATAAAATGATCAGTCGCTTGAAACGGTATTCTTGGTATTAAAACGAATTGCCTGGATTTCCACAGAGTATTGCAGCTTGTGTTGAACCTGATTATTCGGAATTGGCTGTTTTATGGTTTGATACCCAAAACGCTCAACCTAATGACTGTCGACCCTACACTTTATTGACAACTTCGGACGTTGCTGTCCTGACTAGCGCATGAATAATAACATAAAAAAGTTAGAAGCAGTGAAATTTATAAAATCAGAGCATTTGTTCAATGTGCATTCCATTTGTGTCAATGACATGTTCAAAGCGCATTATTGCATGTTCCACAGTAGAGAGAAGGGTTTCCTGAGGAATCGCAGTGATATGGCGTGTTATGCTTGCTTTCAATAAACCATATGCAAAACCCCAGTGCATTAGGGGATTGATAGTATCAACCGAGCTTTACAAGCAATCCAAACTTGCGCATTATGGCCCTGCAACAATGCAAAGTACATCCGTCATTAGCAAATTTCAAGAGCAACAGCAAAGAAACGCGTGAACCCACGTTGTTTACCACTGTGATTATCTGCTTTTGCTATCAATCCCAGTAATTTTGAATAAGGTCTATTCAGGGACAGTCCGTATTTTTCCTCCATAGACATTATCAATCAGAAGTCACAAGGGTTTAAGTCCGGTGAACGAGGAGGCCATGCAGTTGGAAAAGTTCTCGAAATCATCCGATCATCTCCAAAATGAGCATGAAGCAGTTCCTTCACTTGTCTCGCAATGTAGGGTGTTGCACCATCTTGCATAAAGACAGTGTCTAAAGATTGTCTTTCTTGTAAAGCAGGAATGACTTTCTGCTGCAGAAGTTCGCAGTAACGAGCACCAGTAATTGAACATCTTTTAGTACCGTGAGGAGTGTTCTCTTCAAAGAAAAAGGGGCCAAGAGTGAAACGAGAAGTGAATCCGCACCATACAGTCACGCAATCAGAGTGCAAACGGCTTTTCAATACACAATCATCGGCTTTTCAATACCCCAGATGCGACAGTTTTGAGATACTCTATGTAGTGTGAAATGCGCTTCATCTGACCACAAAAATGTTCCATGGCAATGCATTATCGACGGCTGTTCTAGCCAGAAATATGCAAGCAAAATCATTGCGTTTTCCGGATCTTCATGAAGCAACTTTTGAACCACCTGGATCTTGTATGGATACCACTTTAAAATGGAAAACATAACTTTTTGTACCGTAGACCACAGAATAGACAAATCACGTGATACGGCTCGAGCACTTGCTGAAGAATATTGGGAACTTGAAGCACTCTCCACTACAGCAGCAGCAACGTCTTTCACACTCTCATTTGTAGTTCGTTTCCGTCCTCTCCCTGGCAGCAAACCCAACTCACCAGTTTCTACAAATTTCTTAATCATCATTTTTAAACCATTAATGGACATAGGCCCATTTCGCAAGTTTTTCAAACCTCGATATTCTCTTAGTGCAGCAGAAGCATTATTGCAGTTCTGGTAAAACAACTTCACCAATAAAGCTCGATCCTTTTTAGCTAGAGCCATCGTGAAGAATGACTTTACATTCAATTTCACTGTCATTTTAAAGATTTTCTAATTTTATATCTCATTTGCATAACGTCTCTGATTGAGTAAAAATTCTCAGATAGTTTCTTACATGACCAGCGCCATATTTTGACTTAGCGGTCAAAATGTGAACTAATTTTCGTTATTGCAAAATTCTCTTCCCCATGATCTGTATAACATTTATCTCAAGTTTCGTCAAAATCTGATTACCAGAACGGCCGCTAGAAGGGTCTAACTGGTGTGACTTTAATTATAACCACCCTGTATAAAGAACTAGCTGAAATGCCCGTCTTCGCCGAGCTTTTCAAAACAAAACGAAGGCGGGGTATCTGTATTTATCTACTCCAAGTATATAACAATTTCGTTCAAGGTTGGATCCCGGGACTTGTTAATTTTCATTGCATAAGCTGGGCGAACGGGAAATTGTCGACGTTTGAACTCCTATTGTATTGTTTAATACCTAAAGCGTTAAATCTAATGTCCGTCGACCCTATAATTTACCAACAACTTCGGACGTTGCTGTGGTTTTTTAGCTGGCAGGGAGTCAGTGCATATTGTGATATTATTTTGCGCCGGCGCACAGAAAGTAGAGTTCGTCGGAATTTAGAAAATCACCCATGGTATAATCCTCTGTTCTATGTGCTTATGTTTGAGTGCGGAACGCAAGGGTGTGCAGTCTAAGAACAATGTTCATACCACCAGTTTTTTGCTTACGATCTTCAAATTCGTCACGTAAGTGTTTATGCTCGCCGAAAACGGATATACCGGGTGATCCAAAAGTGTATTACATTTTGTACATTGTTAACGACATTTTCAGTGTTTGCGCGTGCCTCGTGATTCTCATGAAAGCATTGAATTGTCGAACACGCCATTTAACCAACGTGCAAAAGTAGCATTGTAAAAATGTAAGTAATTTTTTTTATTACAAATTTGTTGTAAACGGCGCAACCGAACAGAGGCAATAAGCAACATTAAACACCCATAGATTGTACGAAAAGAAAAATATTAAGTATATTGGGGGGAGGCTGTGTCCTGGTGGGCTTTCACAGAAATACAACTTCAGTGAAGTTAATCTACATCAGGCACGGCAACTCACTGGATGGGCGGCTCATCGGAATCTTCACCAGAATCTTCAATCAGAATCTTCACCCCCCCCCCCCGGCTGCTGTGACCATCATACAGCATTTGTTAATCCAGGTCCATCCAGAGACACAACTCGTCGGCCTCAGGCCATACAGGCTCTGGATGGACGCATTGGATTATTATGAATTAAAATAAATAAAAAATAATATAAATAAATCTCGCATGTCCAGGATCTGCCTTTGCCTAGCAATTCTACATGTTGCGATTGAATGGGGGTATCACAGTTTGAAGTTACATTTTTATCCAGATCCAGGCTTGAACATTGAATGTGCCGTTCGCCCGACCATTAAGTGAAGTGCTGCAATTCCACTCGTTGCCGTTGCCATGGCAGTTTTGCCTTGCAATCGAACAGTCGCCAGCACTTTTTCTAGCAAAAATGATTTATCGGTTTCGCCAGGACCGTCCAATCTCCTTTCAGGCGTCTCATTGCATAACGCATTTAATATGTGATTGTACACAATCAGCTGTTATTCATTTAAGAGTGATATTTGATCGACCAAATCTTTGGAATCTTTGGAATCCTGGAACGCTTCAACTTCTTGATCAGCGAACTGATGCAATTGAAGCATCCCTGGATAATCATTAAGTCGGCGTTCATTGTTCGCCAGATATTGGTCCAAATCTGTTAATGTGAGATACAGCATTCGAAGATTGATTTCTTCTGAGTTGAGTTGATACTGATGGTCTTCTGACAACGCGTCTGCACAACTTTTCCACATTAGTTTAGGTTCCTGGGGAATTACAGTATCCCAGAATGACTGCAAGGAGATGTCTGAATTGTCAAATCTGGAAAGCAATTGCTTCAGGCATCGCATGCAACGATGCCATTCTTCATCGTCCTTTAGCCTTAGAGCTTTTGAAGCCTCCTAAAAGTATCTTGCAATACACAAACAACTCTTATGTTGTTAAAAATAAAGTAGATTTTTAATTGTTTTCTTTTTTCGCGTAATTTACTTTAGTTAGCTTTAAAGCCCGTCGTACGACTGGTACATTTGATTTTAATTTACCACAGCAGCCGAATCTGTAAATTTGATTTTAATTTTAAGAAAGTAATTTTTTCATTATGGCCTATTGTTGCAGGGACTTTGCCTTGTATAGTGTTGTCCGCGTATATTGTGGCTCATGCATTGTCGCTTCAAGACGGAGGGATCAAGCAAAATATACAGGGTGTAAATGGACGACGTTCCACAAATTTAAAGATATGTAGAGGATGATGTGGTGAATATTTTTTATTAATAAACCCATAGTCCAAAACGAAAAGCGGTTTTGATGCTCTGTTTTGCGTCAAGCCGTGGAATGGCTGTCTGAATTACTGTGTTGTCACTGCATTGGAAGTTCTCGCTGTTTCCTGCCTCACAGTAAAGTCCATTCCTGAACTCATACAGTCCAAAACGTAGAGCGCAAAAAAACCTTCTCCCCTGCGGAATGTTTCAAACTAACAACGGGAATTTCGTACCAACTGATATGCAAGATTATGTGATTGGATAATGTGCTGTGCATCCGGAAGGTACCATTTGGAAATAGCCTACGAGCTCACAGTCTGCATAAGGCCTACAAGGTGCTATGATAGGGGACATCGTAGTAAACGTGCCTAATTCAATGCTTGACAAACCAGGACTTCAAACAAGCTGTGGCCCCGTCGCTTTTCGTTTGGGACTATGAGTTTATCTTCTTCTATATATATATACTAGAAGAGGTACCCGGCGTTGCCCGGGATAATTACTTGGATGTAAAGAGAACAATCTCAAAAAATTAAATTAAATTTTGCAATATCTTAAAAATAAACACATGAAAATGCTTAGAATTAATACAGTAAAAATTCTTAATGAAAATTCTCTAAAAATTCTTTTTAAAGGCTCACAATGGCTGGACCTCCAAGGATGCCACTGCTATTTTAAATAATTTCTTACTCACGTAATCTTACCTCAGATGTATACTTAGTGTTGTTGCAATTTCCACTCTTCTCTCGATGTGTTGAAGCAAAATTTGGCCTTTCATCACTTTGGATAGTCTAGCGGTCGCCAATTCCTCTATTTACTCAATACAGCACGGAGCTAAAGGTTTGCTTTCTCTGTCGTCTTTCCACTCAATAGTCTGCTAACTCTTCATTATCTCCAGCTACTGATCATTTTTAAAGATTTTTAAGAAATTGTTAAGTACTAAGAACTCTCTTTTCTAAGAAAAACCTGAATAACAGGAATTCTATGCATTGTTACAAATTGAAACTTATCCATATTGCATCATCATTTTATGTTCATTGTTATAATTCTTGGAAAGAATTGCTTTATCATTGCATCATCATTTTGAGATCATTGTTATTGGTGAATTGCGTGTTGAAACCATTGTTGATACCTATTGTTGCACAAACTTTTATTTGCATTGTTGGTCATGAGATATATATTGTTGGTCCGTGCAGAGTGTTTGTGACTTGCGTGTTGATACCATTGTTGCAAAAACTTTGTCTTGCATTGTTGGTCATGCGATATTTCTCATTAATATGCCCTGCCATAACCATGAATATCGATTTTTTATCGATATTTATAATTTTTTCGAAATCTGAGGTAGACAGTGACCTTCCTCATGCTTTGAAGGTCATATATGCAAAATTTTATCAAGATCGGAATAAAACTGTAGATTTGTATAAAAAACAGACCCACAGACCCACAAACATCCTTCTTTATATATATAGATAGATAGATATAAAGAAGGAAGTATCTTCTTTTATTCCGTTCATGATGAAATTTTGCATACTGGATCTTCAAACCATGAGGAAGGTCACTATCTACCTCAGATTTCGAAAAAATTATAATTATTGATAAAAAAATCGATATTCATGGTTATACCAAGGCATATTAATGAGAAATATCTCATGACCAATAATGCAAGGCAAAGTTTGTGCAACAATATTTATCAAAAATGGTATCAACACGCAATTCACAAACACTGCACGGACCAACAATATATATCTCATGACCAACAATGCAAGGCAAAGTTTGCGCAATATAGATAAGTTTCAATTTGTAACAATGCATAGAATTCCTGTTATTCAGGCTTTTCTTAGAAAAAGAGAGTTCTTAATACTTAAAAATTTCTTGAAAATCTTTAAAAATGATCAGTTATTGGAGATAATGGAGAGCTAGCAGACTATTGGGTAAGAGTGGAAAGACGACAGAGGAAGCACTGCTTTAGCTCCATGCTGTATTGAACAAATGGTAAGCAAGTAAATTGAAGAATCGACGACTGCTAGACGACACAAAGTTATGGATGGCCATGTTTTTCTTCAAGACATCGAGAGAAGAGTGGTAATTGCAACAACATCAAATATACATCAAAAGTAAGATTACGTGAGTAAGAAATTATTTAGACTAGCAGTGGCAACCTTAGACAGCTCCATCTATTGTGAGCCTTTAAAAAAATTCTTTCAAATTTTCTTTAAGAATTTTTACTGTATTAATTCTAAGCGTTTTCATGTGTTTATTTTTAAGATATTGCAAAATTTAATCAAAAAAAAAGTCCGAGCCACGCAAGGGTTATCATATAACTTATTTGGAAGCACAAGTGTTATAATTGGGAGTTACAATTTAAGTTTCTGAGATTTTTCTCTTTACCTACAAGTGTAATTATTCCGGGCAACGCCGGGTACCTCTACTAGTCTTTCTATATATAAAAAGAAGGATGTTTGTTTGTTTGTTTGTTTGTTTGTTTTTTACACAAATCTACAGTTTTATTCCGATCTTGATAAAATTTCGCATACATAACCTTCAAAGCATGAGGAAGGTCACTGTCTACCTCAGATTTCGAAAAAATAATAATTATTGATAAAAAATCGATATTTATAGCAGGGCATGTTAATGAGAAATATCTCATGACCAACAATGCAAGACAAAGTTTTTGCAACAAAGTATCAACAATGCTATCAACACGCAATTCACAAAATTCTTCACGGACCATTAATATATATCTCATGACCAACAATGCAAATAAGTTTGTGCAACAATAGGTATCAACAATGGTGTCAACACGCAATGCACCAACACTATGCAAGGATCAACAATATATGTCTCATGACCAACAATGCAAGGCAAAGTTTGTGCAATACAGAATTCAATGAATGGAATTCCTGTTATTCAGGCTTTTCTTAGAAAAGAGAATTCTTAGTACTTAACAATTTCTTGAAAATCTTTAAAAATGATCAGTAACTGGAGATAATGAGTTAGCAGACTGTTGAGAAAGAGTGAAAGACGATAGAGGAAGCACTCCTTTAGCTCCGTGCTGTATTGAGCAAATGGTAAGCAAGTAAATAGAAGAATCGGCGACCGCTAGAATCCAAAAAGTGATGAATGGCCAATTTTTGCTTCAAGACATGGAAAGAAGAAAAGAAATTGAAAGAACTTTAAGTGTACATCTATAGTAATATTACGTGAGTAAAAAATTTTTTAGTCTAGAAGACATACTTGGAGAGGTACATCCATTGTGAGCGTTTGAAAATTTTTTTTTCGGTAAATCAAGTCCCGGTATATCACCTAGAATGGATTTTTTCAGTGAAGAGGTAAATTCCTGTCTTTCGGATTTTTATTTGAATGGATAGTCCCTTCGCTCTATATTGTAGTGATTGAGTTATTATTTAACTAATTTGGTGGTTTAATTTAGCTTTTTGAGGTTGTTCTGTTTACCTACAAGCGTAATTATCCTGGGCAACGCCGGGTCCTCTGCTAGTTAATAAAAAATGCTCACATCATCCACTACTGTCACAAAATTTTGGAGGTGTTAGTAAGAAAACCGACCAAATGCCAGTTCGGTTAGGAGAAGGAAAACATAGAAAAGAGAGAGAAAGAGAGCAGTCGACGGAAGAGAAACAGGGGCTGAAAGATAAAGCGTCGTATGCCATAGAAAAAAGGCAGAAAGGATACAGAGAGAAAAGAACGGAGATTGGCCAAGTAACAGTGATTAGAGGAGAGACGGGGAAAGAGCCAATAGGAAAGCGAGAAAGAGACTTGGAAAGGAAGAGAGAGAGAGAAAGGGGGAGCAAGTTAGGTTTTCGATGAAGAAAGACGAAAATCGAGAGTACAGGTGTCTGAACTGTCGTTCCGGGACCTCGGCGTTAAGAGGTGCTTCTAGGTGGGCACACATGCAGTAGGTAAGGCCTTTCGCTACTTACTTAGAGCGTAAAGCCGTGAGTCAACCTCGCTGCCGCGTGTGTCGCGGGAACCGAGAAGAGTTCACCTCCCGAGGGCCGCAAGGGGAAGGGCAGTCGACAACAGAATTAAAATTGCACAATACAGTGTTCTCGCATGAAAAGGGTGACGAAACACCACTACGGGAAATTGGTCGTGGAAGTTTGAATGCGGCGGGCGACGATACGTCGTTACGCAGGATGGTCAAAAGTCTAACGTTAATAAGACCGAAAATAATATAGGTTCGTTAAGGAAACCGGAGGAGCTGGAGAACGGTCAGGCGAGCGACAATACGACGTTAGACCTACATGCGAAGCTTCCTACACTCTCATTGAGTTACGAGGAAGGGGCATTAACGAAGAGGCAGCAGGCGCCTGTGAACAAGGATTGTTTTCGAGGGCAGGCAGGAGGAAGCCAAGGAGACAATACGATAAGTAAGGACGACCTGCTTTGGATTCCTGCGTGCGAGCAGGCAAATTTACTGTGGAACGAGATAGCAGCGTAAGCTCACATATCACCGGTGAAAACTGCGTAGCGCGTTGCGAAATTCTTAATCTTAGCCTTCTTTGGAGCTAACGTTGGATAGTGCTAGAATTCTGAACATTGTCTGGATATTGTTATTAATATTGCTAGACGCATTCACTGGCGTAGTCCGTAAGCCGCGCGCACAATATAGCAAATTAATTAATGTTCATTTATTTTTGTTTTGTTCTGATAGTGGCTCCCATTGCGTCGCTCTTCAGAGAAGAGAATTTAGCCATTCGGTTTCCAGTAATCCTCCCGCCAAAAGGGTTACACGACGGGTTCACCGCTGTGCTGGAGCAAACGATAGGTGCTCCGAGAAGCAGGTTGGAATAAATCGTTGCAGACGTTTGGAAGAGAAACTACGTTGGCGCAAATATTCACGTATCTCTTGTAAAATTAATTCGTTAGGTGAAAGCCATGTCTGTTAAACAACATTAACGTTATATTTCCGGTTGAATACTTGAGGGACCAGGGCAGTTGCTGAGTTCCCGTTATATGGTAATATCTTTCTGTTGTTGAATTTTACGCAAACTGAAAGATCTCTTAATTGGTCACTTTAATAATAATTTTATCCAACAATTGTTGTAATCATTAAGCGTTACGGAAAAGCATTGGATGATTATTTGATCGCTTTTAATTTTGTTATCCAATTGATACTTAAAACTTGTTAATAAAATTAATTCTTCAATGCCAACTTTGCTACCTCATTTAAACCTCACAATTACCCACTGTCTTGTTCCGTTACATCTACATATCCTTAAATTTGTGAAACGTCGTCCATTTTCACCCTGTAAATAGATAGACCAAGGAATTAAACTAAGAGGAAGTGAAAGCCATTGGTTAGTGGCATACACTTATTCGTCAAGCTTGACTTCGCAAAGCGCAAAACATCTTGGGATAGAAAGCGGACAATCAAGGTTTTTGCTCGCTGGTTTATATATCGTATTTTAGATAACTCTGCCTCTGATTTATTGACTACGTGCGTATAGACTTTCGTTAACGTTTCAATGAAAAACCTATATAATATAATTAATAATAACAATCATCGTTTAAAATTTTGATTTCTCGTAGGAGGAACATTGAGTTTCGATTTTCGTAAAATCGAAACCATTTTTCTCCCAGCAAATGGATTATTCATATTCTAGGGCTGTTACTGTTTAGCTCTATATATTTTAAATTTAATACAACTTAACGAAGACTAAACAAATTTTCAGCCCGTCAGCAGCTTTCAACATACGGTTTGGCTGCCGAGTTTGTCCGCAAACACTGCGTTTCCGGTAGCTAACCTCGGGTAATCGTTTTCATTTCCTCTTGATTTAATTCCTTGGATAGACTTTACTCTGTCCGATGAAAGAAAATCTGGGGTGTCCAGTTAAATTTCCAATTTCAATTGGTAATCATTGTTAATTTTATTTCGCAACAATGTCTAACAATTGAAATTAGGAATTTAATTAGACACGCCCAGTTTTTCTTTCGTTGGACAGCGTATAGCAGCGAACCCATCCGTTTGTATAATCGGGAAATAACCCATTGTTAGATTTTTTCTTTGATGTGACAACGTCCACCGTCGCTGACTTTATATTCTACTAGAAGCGAACCCACCCTATTGTATAATCGGGAAATAACCCATTGTTAGATTTTTTCTTTGTTGTGACATAGTCCACCGCCACTGATTTTATATAAATGATATATAAATATGGCAACACATTTTATGTTATGCACTTTTACCTGTGTTAATGTGGACGAATACGCATAAAACTTATATAGTTGGAAAGTTCCTGTGCTCTAGATGTGCACAATCTATTTTGTTTGCGTATTTGTTCACGTTAATACAGGTAAAAAGCGTTTCAAAAAAGGTAGCATTTAGGAACAGGTTGTGCACCATATTTGTCAACGCACGTAGCATTGTCTTTATTGTTTTTTTATTGTTGATGACAAAGAATTTTAATTGCTGTATTGTTGATGTTCATTTGAAAGCATTTTATGTATTTTTCGTCGTTTTCTAAGCTATTTTAAGGTTTTTTTATACACCTTGAAAGTATTATTTTTTAAAATATTAAATGATGCCCCTGGACAGGCCCCAGGCCTTTGGGCACCTTTAAGTTCTTTTGGTGCTAAAATTGCTGATTTTTTCTCTGTATGAATATTTTTTAAATTGAATATTATTATTACCAATTTATTTTTCTATGATTGCAGTTAATTGTATTTGCAATTGTAAATAACAATTGAATTTGAATTGAAATTGAAATTGTATGTTTAAATAAATAAATAAATAAAAAAAAAAATAAAAATAAATAAGTAATTTTTTTTAAAATCTCTCCTATCCAACCATCAGAAAGTCTGTGGAACTCACAGATAAATTAATAATAATTAATGTTATAAACTGGAGATAAGCCTTCCAAGCATCAGGTAAAGATTTTTCTATCGAAAAATGGAAGGAAAATTCTGCGACTGGGTTCGAACCAGGAACCTCGGCTGTCATGGCCGACGCCTCTATCAACTGGTACGCTTATCTCCAGATTATAACATTAATTATTAATAATATATCATTTCGGTGAAATGAATCGGAAGTGTCAGAAAATGCCATGCAAAGCATTTTTGATATTTATTGCTTATCATATGTGCTATGTACTTTTCATTCTTCAAAGTTTATTATTTTTCATTCTTCTCGTAACAAGCAAGATTGAGGCTACAACAATTACTCATATATTTCTTTTCTCAGAAATGTGATCGAATTTCGATCATTGGGGGATCCTAGTAAATGATAGATAAATAGATAGATAGATTCATTGCCCACTTTTCAGTAAGGTTGAAATGAGAAACAACCAGATTCAATCCCCAAAGATATTGTTGAAACCTTTAATAATCAGACTATACTCTGTCCAACGAAAGTTGCAGTGGGCGTGTCCAGTAAAACTTCCTATTTCACTATCCTTTTTGTTAAATCTAAAACAAGTAAATCAAACGTTATTACGTTGGTCATTAGAGATCCAAGAATATAATATAAATATAAATCATATTGCAGGGGGGCAAAATGTAGTAGCTGATTTTTTATCCCATCCAGTTACAAGGGAATGTTTAGGGATAATAAGAATTGAGTCAAGCAACTTAAATGAAGAAATTAAAAAGTCTCAACAAAATGATCCATATTTTTGTAAAATAATAGAGGCCATTAACCTTTTCTCAGCAGAGGCCACTAGTAGCTATGCCAGTTCCATATAACACATTACAAAATTTAAATGCATATAACTGAAATTCTATTACAGATAAATGGCTAATTTTTTTTTATTTTTTTCAGATGCACATTACTACTAGTATATCCCTTCAAGTTTTAA
>JAHWFO010087178.1:558130-594893 GCA_023313115.1 Rhysida immarginata | reverse complement strand
ATGAGGTGACAGTAGAAGAGAAGAAGTCTTCGCAAGTAGTGTCGTCATTAGATAGAGCCAATGAGGAGACAACGGACAAAGTAGAGAGAAGCGAGCAAGATAAAGTAAAGAAAAAGTCGGCCCCCGTGGAAGAGAATGGAAGAGGTCGGAAGGAGAAAGAGCATCTCGCCTCCCCATTGGTGGAAAAGATTGGAAATGAAATTGGAAAAAGCAAAGTGAGTTTTAGAAAAGGGGAGAAGAAATTAGGATCGAGGGAGAGCGGATGGACGGAAAGAGGCTCTGAGGAACGGAGAGGAAAATGGCCGTGGAAAATGCGTGAGCACGTGTCAGCCAGGAATTTAAGCGATGTTACAAGCGAGTGACGACTGAGGAATCCAGAGCGGACTGAGAGATACCACGACGGAAAGAAACGAAGCGGTTGGAGCGAGGAAATAAGGACTGTCGTGGACAGAGAGATACCTCGGTATTGCGAACGAGCAGTACAGCAAAAATCCAGTCTCCAACAACCAAGTAAGAAAAAAGTTTCATTTTCCCATTCGCCTGTAGTCGGTGCTATCAGGCTCATAAAGAATAATAAGAACGTTAAGAGCTATGAGACACGAACATTCCATGGGCGACAAACAAATATTCGCCATTCTCCCGTAGTGAAGCCTGTTAACGTCTCCACGTTGTTTAATGAGACAGATAAGTGGAATAATTACAGACAGTAAAAATATTGTGAACATTAGCGTTACTTCTGAGGAGTAGGTCAAAGATGACATAAACGATTTCAATGTTAAAAAGACATATGGATTATACCCCTTAAAGAACGTTATCGGACTTGTGAATAATGTAGTGGCATCGGATGATTCACCTAGCAACTGCATTGTAACCAGTGCCCATAGCTCAGCTGTTACTTCCCAAACAGACGGAGCCAGAACGTTGTATTCAAGCAGCCAATTCATTGGAGGTAAATTCTTTGCTCTCGTGGGAGAGAGAGGATTTATTTTCTGGTGGATTTGTGCCTACCCGGGTGGCCAAAGCGGGTAGGTGTCGGGAGTTAGCTTCCGACCAGCGAAAGCTGTGGGCCAAGTTTATGTTGCCTCGTCAGAAGTGTTTGCCTCGTTAGAGGTGTTTAAGTTTTTTACGTTGGGTGTAGCATAATGCCACCTGTAAGATCTTTTAAGATCTTAACTCCGTGGAGGCAATACCATCTGCCTCTCCACTTCAAAAGAGAGAGAGGAGTCAAGTCGCAATGATAGCGTGCCTTTAGCGTTAGGTAGCTTCGACAGGGCCCTAGTCGTTCTGCCGCGCTCGGTAGGCAGTATTGCATCTTTTGGTAGTAAACTTTAAAATTGTTGCTGTATGTATGTGTATTGTGTGCTATCTGGCGAATTTACTGAATATACTTCAATACGCTCTTTTGTTTTCCTAATAGCTCCCATCTACGAGAAGCTTTACCCGCCGTGGTTGCCATGTTCTGTGTCTACAGTAGCCATTAGCAGTTACTACAAGCAAGCCAGCATTTGTCCCGGTTGGTTTGCTCAACAAGCCGAAGAGATCAAATCCCCTGTAAGGCCCGATTAAGTGCAGCAGATTGATAATCCCCAAGTAGAAGATTGTCTTCGTAATTCGCCGAGCAAGCTTCTCATATATCTTTGGTTAATTCTTCAATTAAGATATCGAATTTTAATACCCAGACGGGTAAAGTTGTTATATTTAATTCGAACAGTTGTATTTAAAATTGATTAATCTATTATTTAAATTCAGAAGCCTGAAGCTTCAAATTTACTATTTAATCAAGAGAGGAAGTAAGCTATTTCAATATTATGTATGAGCTGGCCTAACCCAGTGCTACCTATCTCTCGGAAATGAATTAGAAATATTTTTTAATTAAGATTGTCTCCCGCCTTTTCCCTCCTGCACACTAAACGTTTGTTTACTCTGCTACGTGGTTTAGCTGTGACAGGAGGAGGGCGGAGCTTAGTGCCAGAAGACGGTGCAGAACATCGCCTCAATGGCCCAGTAGTTAATTATAAAATTCCACTGCGAGGCTTTCCAAAAGTAAAATTTTTTTCTTGTTGAAGATCCAAATTCAGCACTAATGGTGAACTTTTTATTGACATTATTTTAGTTATTCGTCTGGGCGTAGCACGGAAGCAACGGATGAGTGCGGAGCTAGAAAGATGAGTGCGGAGCTAGAAAGATGAGAGGGTCAAGCTATTCTAAGAAGTAAAAGGTCTACCAGATTTAAAAGAACAGCAGCATAGGTAAGACCATAGATTAAGATTGAATTATGGAGCAGGAGCAATTTAAGAATCAGATAGGCATGCTAAGATTCAGTGGAGAGGGGCTTGAGTCAATAAAACAATATAATGGCAAATTCAGCCAATTAGTTGAAGGAATAGAAGGATGGAACGAACAAAGGAAAATAAAAATTTACTTGGAAAATTTCTCCAATGAGGTTAAAAAGAAAATAGAAAACGAAGACTTATTTAGCCTCAAGGGTGTAATGAAGGAGACGGAGAAATTAATGGAAATAAGAAATCGGCAGGAAGGACAGGAGTTCGTTGAGAATAGTGAAGAGAACTATGAAATAACCCAAAATATTGATTACTTATAAGGACCATCTCAGTTAAATTTTAAAGAAAAAAATGAACATGAATCGGGAACATGATATGAGAAGTAGCTCAGATCTGGAGAGTAAGCCGGGTAAAAAAGTAAAACATAAAAAACGCAAAAAGCAAAAATTTAGACACCAATACTAGGATAGTGCTGTTAGAAAATAAAATACTAGAAATTAGTAATATAAAAATAACGGAAGGTGACATAAATATGCAGTTAATAAAAGAGGAAGTAGATGATAGCTGTGATAAATTAAAGGAGGAAAAATTAACTGCTAAGCAAATGGAGTATATAGAGGTTCCTATATCAAATAATGAAGAGTATCCTGCTAAAAGTCAAGGAGAAGCCAAGGTAAATACTAGCCTTGTGAACGTAGAAAATAAAGGGCCTGAAGTAGAATATAAGGAGAAAAATAGAGCTGAGCTAATAGAACAATATAAGAGGATGATGAAAGAAACAAGAATTGAAAAGAAAATACGTCAATCCGTTTCGTTATCAGTGGCTCACGCATAGGGGTTGATAGATGACGAAACTTTTTATAAGTGTATGGCAGAAGCGTTGAATTCGATTCTGGCAGCCACCCAAGTTACATTAACAGTTGGGTGTCTTAAATACAAGGGATGCTTTCCACAGCCATTAAAAGTTAGAAAAGTGGTCAGTCATTTGGAGCCAGGGAAAATAAATATAACTGGTATAGATACAGGTCTATTGAGTAATATGGACTGAGTGCTTCCATTTGAGGTTAACGATCGTTTAATCTTGAGGAATCTAGAAATGAGAGGTCAGTTAACGAAGCACTCAAGACTAAAGCAAATCTCGAGAAATGAGGAATCGGAAATTGCACGCTTTCTGAAGATTGAAGGTAGTCAAATCTCTCTGAAAATAGTAGAGTACGAAAGCAAAGACAAAAAAATAGTTAGAGCTTCAAAGAGAAAAGTGGATCAGCACTTGCTAGAAAACGATGCAAGTCAAAGAGTAAAGGAAGCCAGTGACAATTTAACAGAGAACAGGAAGATAAAGAAGTAAAGATGGATTAGCTTACCCATAGAGCGGGCTAATTACATAAAAAAGTTAGCCGAAACTGTTAAGAAACAGGAAGGCAATATGGAAATATTAATGGAAGTAATTTATGGATTACAAGTTAAACTAGGAAAACTGGAAAGGAAGTTGATCGAAGATGGTAGAAAGAATATTAATATCATGCGTATAGATATATAACAAAATAAAAACCAAATTACGTTAACTATGGATAAATAACATCAAAATATTTTGTTGTGGAAAAGCGGTTTTGGCTCTTTGTGATACCATTGATGCGTGTAGATAATAAGAATTTTCGAGCCAGAAGAAATCACCAGTAATAAAGCAGGAAACGCAAATTATTGAGTTAGGGTAATTATTCGCTTCAGAAAACTCAGAATCAAGAGAGATGGAAGCTAAAAAAAATATAAAGATAGGAGTTAAGTGAAATTAAACTCTTCAGACTGTGATGATCGTTCAGATAATCACTTAGAAGACAGTCATAGAAGCAAAGCGTTAAGGAAGAGAGAAGGGCTATGGCGAAAAATTAATTATAGCTATAATCCAGCGCTTTCTAAAAGAAACACTAATGAAAATGTAGTTGCTAATGTTGTTTCTCTACAGGAAGGAAAAACAGCACGAAAAAGAATATAGAAACGTCGAAGGAGGAGAAGGAAGAGAGAGCCGGGGGAAGATGAAAAAGGAAACTGTGATCCGCTCCATTTAAGATTGATCGGACAGAGGAAGCGACAGAAGAGAATTCGATAGAAAGAAGAGGAGCGAATAGATCAAGACAAGAAAAAGCCGGAAACGAAAAAGCGAGTTTTTCATCGCGGGTTTAGCGGCGGGAAAATGTCACCTCATCTTCAGCGGGAAATAAAGAAGTTGAATGAGGTCACAGTAGAAGAGAAGATAGTCTTCACAAGTAATGTCATCATTGGAAGGAGCCAATGAGGAGACAAGGGACGAAGTGGAGAGAAGTGAGCAAGATAAAGTAAAGAAAAAGCTGCCCCCCGTGGAAGAGAATGGAAGAGGTCAGAAGGAGAAAGAGCATCTCGCCTCCCCATTGGTGGAAAAGATTGGAAATGAAATTGGAAAAAATGAAGTGAGTTTTAGAAAAGGGGAGAAGAAATTAGGATCGAGGGAGAGCGGATGGACGGAAAGAGGCTCTGAGGAACGGAGAGGAAAATGGCCGTGAAAAATGCGTAAGCACGTCTCAGCCGGGAATTTAGGCTGTGTTACAAGTGAGTCATGACTGAGGAATCCAGAGCGGACTGAGAGATACCACGACGGAAAGAAACGAAGCGGTTGGAGCGAGGAAATAAGGATTGTCGTGGACAGAGAGAAACCTCGGTATTGCGGACGAGCAGTACGGCAAAAATTCGGTCTCCAACAACCAAGTAAGAAAAAAGTTTCATTATACCATTTGCCTGTGGTTGGTGCTATCGGGCTCATAAAGAATAATAAGAACGTTAAGAGCTTCTGAGGAGCAGATAAAGGATTTCAATGTTGAAAAGACATATGGATTAAACCCCTTAAAGAACGTTAGCGGACTTGTGAATAATGTAGTGGCATTGGATGATTCATACAGCGAGTGCATTGTAACCAGCGCCCATAGCTCAGCTGTTACTTTCCAAATAGACGGAGCCAGCCGTTGTATCCAAGCAGATAATTCATTGGAACTACATTCTTCGCTCTCGTGGGAGAGATGATTTATTTTCTGGTGGATTCGTGCCTATCCGGGTGGCCAAAGCGGATAGGTGTCGGGAGTTGGCTTCCGACCAGCGAAAGCTGTGGGCCAAGTTCATGTTACCTCGTTAGAGGTGTTTTCAAGTTTTTACGTTGGGTGTAGCATAATGCCACCTGTAAGATCCTTTTAGATCTTAATTCCGTGGAGGCAATACCATCTGCCTCTCCACTTCAAAAGTGGGAGAGAGAGGATTTATTTTCTGGTGAATTTGTGCCTACCCGGATGGCCAAAGCGGGTAGGTGTCGGGAGTTAGCTTCCGACCAGCGAAAGCTGTGGGTCAAGTTCATGTTGCCTCGTTTGAGGTGTTTTCAAGTTTTACGTTGGGTGTAGCATAATGCCACCTGTAAGATCTTTTTAGATCTTAATTCCGTGGAGGCAATACCATCAGCCTCTCCACTTCAAAAGTGGGAGAGAGGATTTATTTTCTGGTGGATTTGTGCCTACCCGGGTGGCCAAAGCGGGTAGGTGTCGGGAGTTAGCTTCCAATCAGCGAAAGCTGTGGGCCAAGTTCATGTTGCCTCGTTTGAGGTGTTTTCAAGTTTCTACGTTGGGTGTAGCATAATGCCACGTGTAAGATCTTTTTAGATCTTAATTCCGTGGAGGCAGTACCTTCTGCCTCTCCACTTCAAAAGTGGGAGAGGATTTATTTTCTGGTGGATTTGTGCCTACCCAGGTGCCAAAGCGGGTAGGTGTCGGGAGTTAGATTCCGACCAGCAAAAGCTGTGGGCCAAGTTCATGTTGCCTCATTAGAGGTGTTTACATTTTTTACGTTGGGTGTAGCATAATGCCACCTGTAAGAACTTTTCAGATCTTAACTCTGTGGAGGCAATACCATCTGCCTCTCCACTTCAAAAGTGGGAAAGAGAGGAGTCAAGTCGCAATGATAGCTTGCCTTTAGTGTTAGGTAGCTTCGACAGGGCTCTAGTCGTTCTGCCGTGCTCAGTAAGCAGTATTGCGTCTTTTGGTAGTAAACTTTAAAACTCTTGCTGTATGTGTATTGAGTGCTATCTGGCGAAGTTACTGAATATATTTTAATATGCTCTTTTGTTTTCCTAATAGCTCCCACCTATGAGAAGCTTTACCCGCTGTGGTTGCCGTGTTCTGTATCTACAGTAGCCATTAGCAGTTACTACAAGCAAGCCAGCATTTGCCCCGGTTGGTTTGCTCAACAAGCCGAAGAGGTCAAATCCCCTGCAAGGCCCGATTAAGTGCAGCGGATTGATAATCCCCAAGTACAAGATTGTCTCTGTAATTCGCCGAGCAAGCTTCTTATATATCATTGGTTAATTCTTCAATTAAGATATCCAATTTTAATACCCAGACAGGTAAAGTTGTTATATTTAATTCGAACAGTTGTAATTAAAATGAATTAATCTGTTATTTAAATTCAGAATCCTGAAGCTTCAAATTTACTATTTAATCAAGAGAGGAAGTAAACTATTTCAATAATATGTATGAGCTGGCCTAACCCCAGCGCTACCTATCCCTCGGAAATTAAATAGAAATATTTTTTAAATAAGATTGTCTCCCGCCTTTTCCCTCCTGCACACTAAACGTTTGTTTACTCTGCTAAGTAGCTTAGTTACGACAGGTAGAAAACTGAAACATTTCCTTGTAGGAGGAAGGGTTCTTTTGTTATTAAAAGGGAGAGGAAAAAATAAATTGTGTACAGGTATGGGGGGACCCTTCTGTATACATAAAAGGATCAGTCCTGTTACTTACAAAATACAAAATATTCACACTAATGAATTTCAAGTTGTGCATGTGGACCGTCTGAAGGGTGCGAGGGGAGGTCTTGAGTTGGGGGAAAAAACAAATATGTGTCCAAAACTGAGGGGAACCAGAGGACCACAGATGAAAGCGTGGAAGAAGATGAGGATGAATTATCAGCAGTCTTCTTGGCACCTGCGCAGGATACATATGATGAGACCGTTGGAACTATAGAACCAGTGTCACAAGATCAAGACTCGGACCAGACAAATGGGGAGACAGATACTCAATAGGATATTGACAATCAATCTCAAGTTAGTCAAAGACACTACAATCTTCGGAAAAGAGATCACCGTGTGGACTATAGGTGTCTTCATGAAGGACGGAATCAATTGGATTAATGATGTTATTTTCATCTTTCGATCTTTTCAACCTTAATAATGGGAGTATTGTGATATTCGTTTTATTCAATACTATTGAATTTTGTTAATAGATGGCGCCGCGGACGTGCAGTCGTCGGCCAATGACTGTGAAGATCTCCCATGTATGCGATATGTAATGGCGGAATGGTCAGGAGGGAAGTGGCAGAGCTGAGAGTCTTGTCAAGCAGAACGGTTGGTAATCTGCTGAAATTTTCAGCTACAATGGAAAACTGCAATCATAACATGTAATAGCCTATACCGTAAGTACCCCTGACGAGGTCTTACCCTTGCCTTTACAGTCGGTCAATGGGTTGTTTCTCCACATGAACTTATTCGAAATTGAACGTTCTTTTTAACAGTACTGAAATGTTCCCCTTTTGTTTATTTGGGTATTCTAAATATAAATTTGTCCATTCTCAAAAGAAAAAGAAAGAATCTTAATTTCCTTAAAAGATTGGAATTCTAATTTGACTTTTCATCCTTGGATTTCATAACAAAGAAAGTATTCATTGTTTCTCATCAAGAATGTAGCGACCTAACTTTATCCTACATAACAATTGTTTTAAACATTATGCCTTAAAATTATTTAATCTGGAATAAAGATGAGTTATGTGTGGCTCCTTTGAATCTTTGCTTGGATTTTATTCTTTATCTTTTATTCATTCCAATGGTTAAACACATTGGAACGTCACAATATCCGCTTCTATCTCGACATTACGATTTGTTTGATATATTACTTAATATATCTCTGCATTGAAAATTGCTAGATGGGGTCGTGAAGGTACCATTTGTGCACGTGCTATTGAACCGATTTATATAATATTTGTGATTTGTTCGTGCTATGTACCATATTCATCGACTGACGAAAATAATAATGAATAACCGCTTCTATCTCGTCATTACGATTTGTTTGATTTATTAATTACTATATCCTCCCATTGAAAATTGCTTGGCGGGAAAATTGAGGTACCATTTGTGCACGTGCCATTGAACCGATTTAGATAACATTTATGACTGGTTCGTGCCATGAACCATATTCATTGACTGACGAAAACAGATTTTGAATATCTTTCATAGCCTCGGAGGAGTTAGAGTTATATACGGACAGACGGACAGACAGACAGACAGACAGACGGACAGACAGACGGACAAACACGTTTCCCCACACTGATAGCATAAAGCACCCTTCGGTACTTAATAATCAAATAATTATTGGCAGATTGATAATCATTTTAATTATCAATCTGTAAGTAATATTTAAATATTCAATAAAAAGAGCATTGAGAATTTCGACATAGTGCAACAATTAATTCAAGAAGTTAGCAATGAAATCGAATATAAACATAAAATTTAAAAAAATTAAAAAATTGCCATCCTTGGATTAAATTTCGTACAACAAAATGAATTAAATAATGATAATTATTAACTGGAGAAGCGTCTCCAAGCATAGGTAATGATTTTTCAATTGAAAAATGAAAGGAAAAATTCTGCGACCCGGATTCGAACCAGGAACCTCGACTATCATGGCAGATGCCTCCACCAATTGGACTATCGCAGACACCACGGACAGCCAAGCTGTCTCAAGGTGTCCTAAAGACAACCAAGTTGTCACGGTTGAAAGCCCAATGGGAGACGGGAACCTGGCCCGAAGATCGAGAATTTCTCCACTCCAAACCATCAGAAAGTTGATGAACTCTTAGGAATTAAATTTATTCCTCGAAAAAATCCCTTACAATTAATAACATGTCTTCAACGGGTGGGAAATGTTAATCCCATGTCTTTGGTAAAGATATTTGATTTTGGAGGTGAAAAAGTTTCCAACTGACGATTTCAAGGGCATGACGATTTTTCAACTGTCGTTTGCGCGTGATTATCCAATGACCTAACAGACGATCTGTTGGAGAGATATCATTTGAGTACAGGGAGATGGAGCAAAGTTTCCAACCCAAACTCTAAGATCTTAAAGGCTGTATGCCATCTTGCATAGACCTGTAGCAGTAGGCCTTTGCGATTTTCCAATGAAGGTTGTTGTTGAGGAGTTTCTGAAGAGTCCGTTGAAGCATATCACAGTACCCATAAAAATGTTATTAACAGTAACACCTCGTAGTGCTTTACTCCAACTGCTATCCAAAAAACGGCCAGCAACACTTTCTTTACGTATAGGTCCTGTTTAGGATCTCTCTAGGAGGTTGGTTAGTTCGATAGGTTTTATGGGCGTGCCAACAGCTAGGTCATTTCTAATATTTCCTCACCCAAACCAGAGTATCCAACATGATTATAATCTTTTTACATTCCGAGAAGAAACATCCATACCTGGCTTTTTTATAGCTTTGTTTGTTGATTGTGCAATACTACATTTCTGTAATTGTATTAAAAATGCACCTGAATAAAAATTTGTAACCAGGTACAAGTACATTTTAATTTTTACCGTTTTGTGCTGTTTGACTGTAATCATATTTTGAATATTTCTTTCAAAATATAATACGTTTTTGTTATAATTTAAAATCATTTGATTTTTATTTAAAAAAAAAAAAGATATACAGGGTGTCCCTACGGTACACATCCAAAATGAAAAATTGAATAGTGGACCTCAATACCTATGAGGATTACCTCCATATAAGTTATATGAAATATAACACTTATGATTTTATTAACGACTAGCAGAGGTACCCGGTGTTGCCCGGGATAATTACACTTGTAGGTAAAGAAAACAATCTCAAAAAATTAAATTATAACTCCCAATTAGTTAAATAATAACTCATTCAATACAACACAGAGCAAAGAGACTATCCATTCTACGTAAAATACGAAAAACAAGAATTCCAGGGGATATACCGGGGCTTAATCTAAACTCTTCTTGACTTGCCTCACCACTGCGGAGCATCACGAGACGTAGAAGATGATGCGATTTACTTGGGAAATGTGACTTTGGCAAAGTTTAATATATATTTGATATTGTCTAGTATTTTCGTAGGGATGAAATTCTAAAATATAAATATTTAAATTTATTTATATTTAATTTTGGAGGGATTTTTTTTATTTTTGATTTATTTTCAATTTTTTCCTGTTGAGGTAATTAAAAAGTATTTTAAATGAGTTATTGAATTACATGTATGTTCTTGAAAGTTTTAATGTCACTTTATAAAATAGTTAATTTTTTATTTACCTTCATAGATTTTTTTTAATTGTGTGGTTATTTCATAAAAAAACTTTGCTTTAAAAAATTAGAAATCATGGGTGTTTACAGGTTCCTAAAAAATTTAATAATTATGGAATTAGAGAAAGATTTTTTTTTTACTCGACCTTCGCCGGGTAGTCTAGATAATTTCTGACTCACGTAGTCTTACTTTAGATGTTCACTTGATGTTGTTGTAATTCCCACTCTTCTCTCGATGTCTTGAAGCAAAACTTGGCCATTCATTACTTTGTGTTGTCTTTTGGTTGCCGATTCTTCGATTTACTTGCTTACCATTTGCTCAATACAGCACGGAGCTAAAGTAGTGCTTCCTCTGTCTTCTTTCCATTAAATCAATAGTCTCTAACTCTTCCTCTGTCGTCTTTCTCAATAGTCTGCTTACTCTCCATTATCTCCGGTTACTGATCATATTTAAAGATTGTCAAGTAATTGTTAAATACTAAGAACTCTGTTTTCTAAGAAAAGCCGTGAATAATAGGAATTCTGTGCATTGTTACAAGTTGAAACTTATCTATATTGCACAAACTTTGCATGCATTGTTGGTCATGAGATATGTATTGTTAATCCTTGCATAGTGTTGGTGCATTGCGTGTTGACACCATTGTTGATACTTATTGTTGCACAAACTTTTTTTTGCATTGTTGGTCATGAGATATTTCTCATTAATATGCCTTGCCATATAAATATCGATTTTCTATCAATAATTATTATTTTTTTGAAATATGAGGTAGACAGTGAACTTCCTCATCCTTTAAAAGTCAAGTATGCAAAATTTCATCAAGATCTGAATAAAACTGATATTTGTATTAATTACACACGAATAAACAAACAAACATCTTTCTTTATATATATAGGCTACTAGAAGAGGACCGGGCGTTGCCCAGGATAAATACACTTGTAGGTAAACAGAACAATCTTAACAAATTAAATTATTACTCCCAATTGGTAAATAATAACTCAATCAATACAACACAGAGCAAAAAGACTATGCATTCTACGAAAAATACGAAAAACAGGAATTCTAGGTAATATACCGGGACTTTATCTAAACTCTTCTTTACTTGCCTTCCCACTGCGGAGCATCACCAGATACTTTAGACTCAAGTTTTTATTGCCCTTGACGCAGAAGCTCTTATACCCTGTTGCTCTATTCGAAACTGCCATTGTTCAGATATTTCAAACGCCCCTATAGGTTTTTTGTTTTAGTTGCAGAGTTTCTCTGGCCAATACTCGTTCTTTCTCTTTCCTTTCCAGACATATAAATTTTTGCCAGTCGTCTGAACGTTTGATAGGGAGCTCAAGGGAGGCACGCTTGATTCCTTTGCGTAATCAATAGACGCTCTCTTATTAATGTTCTGTCACTGCATCTTCACTTTATGCTCATTATCAATAATTCTTGGAAACGAACGTACAGTAAACGCATTGTCAGCTTTTCAGTTTCCAAAATATACACTTTCCCACAAAATATAGTCAAAATATATTTTTAGGAAATGTTTGGACCTGCTGTGCTACCAAATAAAATAAGCTAGGTGATAACCCCGGCATAGCTCGGACTTTTGTTTTTGGAATAAATTTTGAAATATCTTAAAAATAACACACATGAAAACGCTTAGAATTAATACAGTAAAAATTCTTAATAAATTTTTTTTTAAAGATTCACAATGGATGGACCTCTCCAAAGTTGCCACTGCTAGTCTAAATAATTTCTTACTCACATTGCAATTCCTTTTGTTCTCTCGATGTCTTGCATCAAAACTTGGCCATTGATCTCTTTTTGTATTCTAGCGATCGCCGACTCTTCGATTGACCTGCTTACCATTTGCTCAATACAGCACGGAGCTACAGAAGTGCTTCCTCTGTCGTCTTTCCACACTTTCTCAATAGTCTGCTAACTTTCCATTATCTCCAGTTACTACTCATTTTTAAAGATTTTCAATAAATAGTTAAGTTCTAAGAACTCTCTTTTCTAAGATATATATTGTTGATCCCTGTCTTGTGTTGGTGAATTGTGTGTTGATACCATTGTTGATACCTATTGTTGCATAAACTTTGCCTTGCAATGTTGGTCATGAGATATTTCTCATTAATATGCCCTGCCATAACCATGAATGTCGATTTTTTTATCGATAATTATTATTTTTCCGAAATCTGAGGTAGACAATGACCGTCCTCATCCTTTCACGTATGCAAAATTTCATTAAGATCGGAATAAAATTGTAGATTTGTATTCAATACCCACAAACAAACATCCTTCTTTATGTATATAGATAGAAGAAGAATAGATAGATAGAAGAAGATAATTCTCTAAAACTTTGCTTTTGCGGTCAGGATTGATTTCCTGATATTAAGGTTTTAGCGATTCGTAAGGAAAGAGTTCATGTAAAATAAAGCAACTTGTTACTCTGAAAATTTGAATAAAAAAAGTACTTGAAAACATTATTTTCTCATAACAGTAGAGAAAAAAATGCATTGAAGAGATGAAATTTCTGATTACAGTAAGATTCCAAAGTCTAGAAATGAATAGTTTTTCGCGATTTACATTTATATTCGAGGTCGCTCTTACTCCCAAATATAGTCATCCATCATGTTTTCGTTGTACTCTACCTGATAACGATGCTCAAAGTCAAAGATAAGGTGGAAGCGTTCGCCTGTTCCTGCCTTTCAAAATATTCTAACTTGTAAGTCACTCTCCTGTCCACAAAAGCAAATTTTGAACGATTTAGTTATTATTTTTTATCATTATTAGTTAAATCCTAAGGGAATAAAATAATTACAACGTAGGAAAAAAATTTGTGTCATAGGAGTTGTTTTGCGGGGTCTGTCACTTCTTGGCGAGTCTGCCCTTTCTGATAGATGGCCTTGTATTTTGCCAATTTTAAGTCATTTTGAAATGGTGTATGCACTACAAATAACAGGCACACTTTGCATATATTTGCTTACGAATTAATAGTAATTTCACTGATCATGTGAATGTATTAAGCCGGGTTCATCGTGATTCTTCTTCTTTACCCCGGATAAAGAAGAAGAATCACGATACCCCGAAAAAGCCGCTAAAATGCGGGGAGGGGATAGAAGTGATAGGTCTTAAACTTTTGCCCATCAAATATTGTTTTTAATTTTTTTAAAGAAAGCAATGCCTGATAAATAAAATAAAATATCAGCACCATTTTATTATTAAAATTTATTAGTATAGTATCCTATAATAATCCTGGTCCATCTTCTCATTTAATAATTACGTAACAAAAACCTCGCATCGGCCTGGGTTGCTCAGTGGTTGCGTGATCGCCTCTGATGCCCGAGGACGCGGGTTCGACCCCGGCCGAGGACCACGAGGATATTTTCAGAGGGAAAATCCTGAGATCATGCACTTCCTGCAGAAGGGGGATATTTTCAGAGGGAAATAAGGCCATTAGTCCCATGTAGTCGTTTGCCGGCTGCACATTAAAGAATCCTTGCGAGGCAAAATTTGCGGCCTCTAAAACGCCGTCCTGAAATAACCATGGCAGTTGAAAAGGACGTTAATATCAAGGAAACCAAAAACCTCACTTTTATTTTTTGCCTTGACCAAGGATTCTATCCCAAACGCCAGCTTTTTTTTCAGAGACTTTCTATTCTGTATCCAATTTGCTTTTATTCCAGGTTTTTGTGTCTCTTCCTGTTTTTTTCTTCTTCTACAGCCATCATTAACAAAAACTAAATTTTTATCCACCGCCATGAAAATACACGGTTATGGCAGTTAAAATGTTTATACGCGTACATTTTCAGTTTACAATGCATTTTATTTAAGTCATAAGTACGCATTTTTGCAATAGGAATTAATTGTCCTTTAAAAGTATAATCGTTATTTTTAATAAACCATTTCTCTTCTCTTTTTAAAAACAATGTGCATATTTATAGAATTAAAAATTAAATTTTTTCCCCAAAAATAGTAAAAAAATATTTGTGTAGCATTAGCCTTAATTTTAAATTAAATTTAATTTTCAAGTCAAGTAATCTAATCCCTGAGTGGATGCTTCAGGGATTCTGTGAGCTATACT
Organism: Rhysida immarginata; assembly: GCA_023313115.1. NCBI lineage: Eukaryota > Metazoa > Arthropoda > Chilopoda > Scolopendromorpha > Scolopendridae > Rhysida > Rhysida immarginata. Next base: position 580,157 of record JAHWFO010087178.1, on the reverse strand, counting down.
GGTTTTAGTACTGCTACTTTAGGGTCACCCTTACTAGAAAGGTCATGGTTGAGAAGTGAGACGAAGAGTATCCAAACAAACATATATCTCATGATGTTGACGACTGAGAGAATTCATACAGCATAAGGTGTGGCGCAGGTTAAAGTCACCCGCGTTCGGGAGTTAGGCAGAGGCTGTCGTTCGAAAAATAGTCGACAGTCTCCCGGCTGTTATCTCAGAGCAATGACTCAGAGAAGCCCCACCAGTGCACTCGCTATGCGCTTGGGGAAACAGTCAGGGGCAGCGCATGCCTTTACCCAGGAGGAGAAACGGGTAGAACGACAATGGGATCGGGTGCTGTCAATCGGCACTTGGAAATTATTCTCCATGACAGGAAAGGAATCAGAGATAGTGGAGGAAGCGAAACGGTATCGACTGGATATCATAGGTATTGCCTCTACGAAACGTCCAGGTTCTGGAACTGTGGAATTAGAAGGAGGGTGGAAGCTTTTCTACTCTGGTGTCAACCCTAACATGACTGCCCAGGTGGGAGTGGGGATACTCACAAGTCCCCGGCTGGCAGATTATGTTGCAGATTGGGCCCCCTTAGGTGGAAGACTGTGTCTCCTGAGGCTTCAGATAGGGAAACGGTCTCTCTCTCTATTCGTTGCATATGCTCCGAATGCAGTCACAGAGTACCCATTTTTTCTAGATGAAATTGATGCTGCTCTTAGCAGGAGAGGGAGTGCAGATTTTGTCATCCTTCAATGCACACATAGGGGCTGATGACCAAACGTGGAAAGGCGTGAATGGGAGGAATGGTGACCCCGATTTAAATGCGAATGGGTGGTGCTTTTTGGATTTCTGTTGCAGCAATGGACTTTCCATCACAAACACCTTCTTCCAGCACAGGGATGTCTATAAGTATACCAGGTACAGCGATGGAATGGACCAGAAGTCACTGATTGATTTTGTAATCGTTTCAGCCGACTTATTCCGATCAGTGGTGGATACTCGTGTGAGAAGAGGGGCAGAACTATCAACTGATCACCACCTTGTTGTCTGCATTTTGCGGTTCTCTGAACCCATGCCAACCATGCGAAATACTAGGTTCAGACAAACTTGGCGCATCAAATGGGAGGCATTGGAGGATAGACCTGTGAGGAAGACCTTTGCTGATAACATATATTCAAGTTTCAAAGAACTACCCAGTGATCATGGTACTGTTGAAGAGGAGTGGCAGTTGTTTATAACTGCTGTGGTTACTTCGGCTGCACTGTGCTGTGGTCGTAAGCGGCTAAGTGTGGCGCAGGGGGGTGAGAAAACGACTGCATGGTGGAACGGTGAAGTCCAAGAAGCTGTCAAGGCAAAGAAGGAATCCTATTTGCTATGGCTTGCAAATAAGTCAACTTCGAGTCGCGCGCGGTACACAGAGGCTGGAAAAGCAGCAGCAAAGACGGTATCAACAGCTAAAGCCAAGGCCTGGGAGAAGTTCGGGGAGAAATTGGAGGTAGACTATGGTTCAGCAAACAAGGTATTCTGGCAAACCGTGCGCCGCCTCCGTGGAAAGAAGTCTCTTTCATCACAAACTATTAAGAGTTCAGATGGGAGGCTTCTGAAAACGGAGGAGAGCGTGCTGCATAGGTGGAAGGAATACTTTGCATCTCTTCTTAATCCGGTGACAGCAAGAACTGAGGCACATGAGGTGCACCTTGGAGCGGAGAATAGTCACGGTAGTATCACTGAAGCAGTAGTCAGATGGGCAATAAGGTCCCTGAAGACTGGCAAAGCTGCAGGTGATGATGAAATCTGGTCTGAGATGTTAAAGGCCTTAAATCAGGATGGTATCCTGTGGCTGACTCGAGTGTGTCAGGTTGCTTGGATATCTGGACAGGCCCCTAAGCAATGGCAGACAGGAATTGTGATCCCTATCTTCAAAAAGGGAGATCAGAGAGATTGCAACAACTATCGAGGCATCTCTTTGCTCAGCATTCCTGGGAAAGTGTACGCTAAGTGTCTGGAGAAGAGAAGTCGGGAAATAGTCGACTCCAAACTGTCGGGGGAGCAGTGTGGTTTCCGACCTGGCCGAAGCACGACAGATCACATCTTTGCTCTAAGGCAAATCTTTGAGAAATCCTGGGAGCATGCAAAAGAGGTCTACGCTTGCTTTGTAGACCTCGAAAAAGCATATGACAGAGTTCTTCGGGAGAAGCTCTGGCAAGTGATGCAAGAGTATGGAGTGGATGGGCAATTACTGGTTGCTATCATGCCTCTGTACGAAAGCTATGAGATGTGTGTCCGGATAAATGGATTAACTCACGACCGTTCACCGTGGGTGTTGGACTCCGCCAAGGGTGCGTACTGTCGCCCCTCTTGTTCATTATCTTTATGGACTGGATAGACAGGGGCAGCCGAGGCAATGAGCGTGTTTGTGTGGGTAACTGCCTGGTGGAGAGGTAGCTCTTTGCTGACGACCTTGTCATCCTTGGGTCTTCTCGCACGAACCTTCAGCATGCACTAGACTGGTTAGGCAGCCAAATGTGAAGAAGCTGGGATGAAGATCAGTGTGGCTAAAACTGAGGTTCTGGTCTCTTCAAGACAGCCTGCTCAGTGCGCTCTCCATGTTAGGGGAGCCTCATTGAGACACGTGGAGAAATTCAAGTATCTCGGGATTGCATTCACGAGTGATGGACGGCAGGAGAAAGAATTGGATGCTTGGATCGGTGCAGTAAGCTGTGTCAGACGCGAACTGTGGCGATCCGTGGTAACGAAACGCGAGCTGGGTAACAAAGCCAAGCTCTCCGTCTTCAAATCTATCTTTGTCCTCATTCTCACCTATGGTCATGAGGCTTGGGTAATGACCGAAAGAGTGCGATCGCGGGTACAAGCGGCCGAAATGAGATTTCTGAGAGGTGTGGCAGGTGTTACGCTACTAGATAGAGTGCACAGCAGCACAATAAGGGAGTCTTTAGGTGTCGAGCCGCTACTTCTCCGCATTGAGAGATCTCAGTTGCGCTGGTATGGCCACGTGATACGGATGCCACAAACTGGTCTTCCTAAGCAGTTGTTTTTTCCAAGCCGGTGGGTAAGAGACCAAGGGGTTGGCCTAGAACCAGGTGGCTAGACTGCATGGAGAATCTGGGTTCGAGTCGCTTGGGTATTACCAGGGAGGACATGCACCGGATGGCGGAAGATCGCGATCGATGGAAATCCTCCATAGGGCTGCTGCGACCTAACGGATAAGCGGGTTTGAAAAGTAAGTAAGTAAGTAATCTATGCATTTATTAAGTGTATACACATAACGAATTCATTTTTGAAAACAACAATAATTGTTCCTGTTGAGTAATCAGATAGAAAAGTTGTGACAAATGGAATGGTTTTAATTCCAAAAATAACTTTTAAAAGTCATCTTTAACATTAAGAGTTGATTGTCGTATGTTTTCTTTTGTGCTGAATCCGAATCTGATCTCAGATTTTTTTCTCTCACCCACAGATTTCTTGGTTTTCAATGAAACACTTTTAAATTATTCAGAGTCTGTGACCTGATTAATTTCCTTGTGGCCCAAAAATATGGATACTTTAACATTGCGGCTGCTTCTCTTCACACCCATTGCTTTTACATGTCAGTCTCTATGTGCATAGTTTGTGAAGGAAGAAATCTAAACGCAGATTAGAAATCAGCACACACAAAAATAAGAAAAAAAAACACAAGTAAAAACGGAAAAAACACGGCGAATTCATTCAAGATGATTTTTTCATCATTGGCCTGAGTCATTGTTATGAAAAAAATGTGACGAATTGGATCCTTTCCGCTGACTAAATGACAAAGTGGTTTAAGACAAAATTAGAGAATCGAGTTTGGAATTTTATCTCGTAATTCAAAAATTGTAAGTATCCCGAAAAAACTATTATGTTTGGGCTTCTATGCTTGCATCCGACTGAAGATTATAATGAAGGAATCGTTTTATTTATGGCTTCGCTGGCTTTGTTTCGTCCTTCGAGCATGTAAATAGATAGAAGCGGCATAGCCTCTTGTTCCATGGCACCAGAGTTATGTCACATGTCATAGGAATACTGACACCCATACACACTAATCGGCCAAGCCTTAGGTGTGATGTGATAAGAAGGTTGTTCTTTCTAGCATAGAAATACAAGGGGTAAGGTTTATTTCGCATGGCATAATAGTCTTCGATCATAAAAATAGAGGCAGAAACGAAATGGTATACTCTTGTTCAGCTTATGGTTGTGAGAAAAAAGAAAAAGTCCTTAACATGTATGAACTTATATACAAGATTAGATGTAAATTCCATGAAATAAAATTAATAAAGCAAATAAACAAATAGTTCAAAATAGTCAATCCAATTATGGCCAGTAGAATCGTTTTTGAACTATTTATTTATTTACTTAATAATATTTCATGGTATTTATAGTAAATATACAGGGTCTTTATAATTAAAGTGCCATTTTGACATGGCAAAAAAAACTACTGGACCAAAAACTATAATACTTGGTAAAATTATACAAGAGGGCATGGGAAGTTCATACCCACCAAAAGAAAATTAGTTCAAAAGGTCACCACCAGCATGGAATGGCGCTCTATGCAATATTCGTATACAAAATTAGAAACACTAATCCGGTGTAACCTGCTTTCAGTAAATAGTGGAGGCCACATTCAACATGTAACTAATTTTAGTAACCATTAAAGACTTGTTAACCTGTGTCTTCGTGTCTAATTTCGTATACGAATATTGCATAGAGCGCCATTCCATGCTGGTGGTGACCTTTGAACTAATTTTTTGGTGGGTATGAACTTCCCATGCCCTCTTGTATAATATTACCAAGTATTATAGCTTTTGGTCCAGTAGTTTTTTTATGGCCATGTCAAAATGGAACTTTAATTATAAAGACCCTGTACAAGAGAATCATAATCATCATCATCATCACGGTCAACCCTTTGCATTCCACTGCTGGATGAAGGTCTTCTCTAAATGCTTCCATTCTTCTCTGTTTGAAGCTTTGGATTTCCAGTTGATACCAGCCACCTTCCATATTTCGTCGAGCCACCTTGCATGGGGTCGTCCTCATGGGCGTTTAAAGTCTCGAGGGTACCAATCCAGAATTACTGTGGTCCATATCATGTCTTCTCTTCTAGCAATGTGACCAGCCCATTGCCATTTAGAACGTTTGATCCGTTCGATGACATCAATCACCTTCGTTTGACTTCTTATCCAGCTGTTGCATTTTCGATCTCTTCTTGTAATTCCCAGCATACATCTTTCCATGCTTCTCTGTGTTGTCTGTAGTCTTTGTGTTGTCCTCCTTGATAAAGTCCATGTTTCAGCTCCGTAGGTTAGTGTGGGTAAAACACTGGTTGAAAACGTTTCGTTTCAAACTAAGTGGCATGTTGCTCTTCAAGATAATGTTATTCTTGCCAAAAGCACTCCATGCTGTTCTAATTCGTCTGTTAACTTCATTCAGAATGTTGCCATCAATGGTGATTTCTTGTCCCAGGTAAATGTAGCTCTGTACTTCTTCAGTCACAATGCTGCCTGCCATGACCTTCTGTTTTGGAGCAAATGCATTGAACATAACTTTTGTTTTCTGTGTGTTCAGTTACAAGCCTACACGCCGGCTAGCCTCTGTTAGTTCTTGTAACATTTCCTCCAATTCAAAAGGACTATCATCAAAAGGATCGATGTCATCGGCAAAACGAAGTTGGTTAAGGAATTCACCGTTTATTTTAAGTCCTTTTCTTGACCAGTTCAGTTCCTTGAAGACTTCCTCTAAAACTGCTGTGAAGAGTTTTGGTGAGATGGCGTCTCCTTGTCTTACTCCTTTTCCAAGGTTGATCCTTGCTTTTCCTATATCCAAACGAATGGTAGCAGTCGCTTTACTAAATATCTTCTGAAGAATACTAATATAGCTTCCGGCTATTCCCATTCTTTCCAGAGCTTTCACTACAGCATGTGTGAACACCTAGTCGAAAGCTTTCTCAAAGTCGATGAAGGCAAAGCAAAGTGGCACTTCATATTCGTTGTAGCGTTCGATAAGTTCTCTAATGAACGTGGTCGATCATGCTATATCCACTTCGACAGCCCGCTTGTTCTCTTGGTTGTGCTGAGTCTAGTGCTGAATCAAGTCTGTTTGTCAGGACTTTACCGAAGATCTTATAAACAACTGACAAAAGGCTGATAGGGCGATAGTTCTAGATATTTTCTCGGTCTCCTTTTTTGAAAAATAGAACCATCATTGCATTATTCCAATCATCTGGTACGTCTGACATCTCAAGGCATTTCGTTAAAAAACTTGCCAGTAACTTGTTGAATTCTTCTCCTGCTTCCTTAATCAGGTCAATTGTAATTCCATCTTCTCCGGGGGACCTTCCTTTCTTTATGGATTTAATAGCCTTGTAAACTTCGCCTTCCATAACCGGTGGCACTTCATCTTTTCCTTTCAATTGGTCTGCCCTTCTTACGTCATTATCATCTTCACATTTGTAAAGTTTATTGTAGAAGTCCTCTACAATTTCGATGATTTCACTTCCATTCTTCGTGATTGTGCCATTTGCTCTCTTGAGTGCAAATATTCCTCTTCTTCCAATGCAGAGCTTTCTCTTCGCAGTTTTCAAACTGTTATTATCTTCAACCGCCTTTTGACAAGATTGCAGTTGAACTTCCGAACATCTTCTGTAATGTGTTTCCGTACTTTCTTGCAAAGCACCGCATATTCTATTACTGATCTTGTATCTTCTCTTTTTATCTTCATTTTTCGTTTCTTCATTAATTTCCTCGTTTCTTCTGTGAGTTTCGTCTGTGGTTTGGAAACTTGTTCCTCAGCTACTACTTCCGCTGCTTCTTTTATGTACAAGAGAATATACATCTAATTTCCATTACATTCAACTAAATAATTATTTAAGAATGTATTAATTAAATTTTAACATGTATTGTGATCGTGATAAATTTATTTATTTATTTATTTATTTATTTATTTATTTATTTATTACATTACACTGATCCCGGTCCGGAGCCTGTATGGCCAGCAGCCGACGTGTGGGGTCTCTGGAAAGAATATTGTATTATTCATAATTTTCGAATTACAATATAGATTGAAAGATTATAATAATAACAACAGAGTTAATGGGTTAATTTTCATGCTCGAAGGTTTCGTCTATGTTCAGGTCATCCCATTCCTTCCGAGGGGAAGACAATTGTTACGCTCTTCAGCTCGCATTCAACCTTATCTGCAAGCAAGTTAAGAAGCCTTATCAGCTCACATTCAACCGAAAGCTGTCGAATCTTCTCCGCAGTTTCAATTCGCGTTTTGTTCTGTTTTGTTTTTCCAGTTAAAATAACATCACGTCATTGGGTCTACTCTATTCAATGGAAAAGCTGGGGGGGGGGGGATTTTTAGCGTTTTATAAAACAAACAAACTCGAAACAAAAACTTTACCAGATCATTTCCTCACATCATTCATTTTGTCCTAGAATCATTTTGTCTCGCAGTCATCTCGACATGTTCAGTATGGCACATTGAAGTCGCTCAATCATTTAATCTGTCCCATAGCCAACTAAAATACATTCCATTGTCACATTCAGTTGCCATATTCATTTCCTCCTTAGATCATTTCGTCACCCAGTCGATTCGACGCATTCAGTAGGTCACAATCAAGTTGTCACATTAATTCTATCCCTGAATCTTATCGTCACTCAGTCAATTGGACACACTCAAGTCGTCACATTCACTTCAGCTATCTTATACATGGGCAATGACATTTTGAGAAAAATTAACTGGATTTTTTTCTTTACTTAGGTGGAGTTTAAAAACCACGATCGCTTTTCAAAAAAAAAAAAAAAAATGGAACTTTTATGCTCCTTATTGGTCGCCACTCATTAAGAACCGAGTGATGGCCTATGTATTCCTTTTCCAAATCAATTATTTTTCTGAAATCAATTTAAAAGTTTTTGAGTCGAGAAGGTATGATGAAATTTTGAAAAAAACAAACCGTCTATAGGTTGATTTAATTAAACATGGCAGCGCCTACGCTTTATGTATCTGAGGCTATGACGGTATGGTCGAAATGAGGAGAAAATCTCGGCAATGTTAAGAATACTGTATAAAAACATGCATGTAGATTGTTCAGTTCTGCAGTGTTCTATCGACAATATTAAAAACAAAAATCTCAAGTTTCATGGATTTCCTACAGATCAAAAAATTCAGTGAGGTTAAATGAGATGTCGTAGCCTAGGCCAATATTTAGCATCGTCACTTTCGTAAATCGTAATTCATTATAAAATTTGCTCACTGTTAGTCAAAACTTGTTTATTTCCCTCAGTTTTCGCTCATATTAACTGAAGCTTTTCTTTCAAGTCTTTAACTTTCATCTTCGCTAAACTTTTGTAAATAAACTAGAACAAAATTCATAAACCGTAGGGGGTGCTATCAGGCGGATAGATTTGGCATTTTAATCAACCAATTGATTTAAATCAACTGTATGTGACCAATTTGTGAAGTCAACTCCTCTGAAACGACAGAAAGCTTAACCAAAGATATTAGCACACTGTTAACTTAAACTGTCTATTGACGTTTTTTTTCTGACAATCAGTTAAGCCTTTTTAGAGTATTAAATATTTTTTCTAAAAATGTAGCATACATATCAGCGAACCAAAAAAATTGGCATGTACGGACTCCTCACATCAAGACGAATATTTTTTATAACTAACTTGTTTGGCCCTGATAAGCTATTTTCGTACCCCCCCCCCCCAACAGAAAAAGACCTTTTTTCATTAAAAAATTAATACATCACAGTGGTTTTTAAACAACGCATTAACGTATTTTTATATAAAAGATTGCTTAAGTCTTTTTAGAAATAACGAGGGGTAAACTCCGTTTTAAAGACGGAAATTATTTTTCATTTACAAGAAGGACAATAATGAAAATAAACGAAACTTTATGGAATGCTATTTTGGTGAAATATTTCTGATTAAATTATTCTTGAGCATGCGTCTCTCTCTTTGTTGTCTAAACGTCCAATTGTTGAAACACATTTTGAAAGTTCTTTTTGCGAAAGAGAAAGTTCTTTTTTAATCATCATGAAATTCCTCCACGAAAACAAAACTCCATAGAGATAGAGGAAAAATGGGTTTAATTAAAAACCGAAATTGGAATGAAAATCCCCGCAACACTTCTACACGGTCATAATAAAGATGGTTTTGGGATATCTCTTTCAGGGACCGGGACTATAAAGGGACAGACGACAGAACTTGGATTTTATTAATAGTGGATAAATTTTTTATAACAATGAAAAAATGGCTGAAACATTCAGACAATCAAACCAAAGTCAATATCTTCGATATAAACGGAGTCCTCTCGCTGAGACGAATAATTTCTGTAAGTAAATTGTTTGCCTCTAATGAGCTATTTTGGAGCTATAAAAAATAAATTGATATTTTTTAAATTTAAAATGTATTTCCTCGAATCATGAATTTTTAATTCAATTTCAGAGGGGAAAAAAAATCATCATCAGTTACAATTCAAGTGCGGTGTATTCTGGCGTTGTCGTCTGAAACATTCCAGTTCGATCAGAAAAAAGAAATTTGTCTAAGGATGGAATAACCTTATCATCGAGCAGATTCAGACACTCGACTGCATAACATTGAAGAACAGAGACCAGACCAACAGAAGCAACCCCAGATCATCGCACAGACTCCACAGGCTAAGATAGTGCGGTTCTTTTCTTACCCTGATGCGCCCATCATCTACGAGGGTTGGTCGAAAAGTAATGCCTCCGTGGCTGTGACTTTTTTATTTGTTAACCGATTTTCAAAATTCTTTTTGTATCTGATATTTACATTTGTCCTCTATGTAATGCACTATTCACTTTTTGACATTGTCTTCATCCCTTTCCACGCATTGCACCAACGCGACACTAGACAGATAAACTTGTCGGAGAGGAATTCAATGGCAGCTTTGCAGCACCCTCTTTTGCAGCAGGATAACGCTCGCCCGCATTAGAGGTGTTGTAGCGCTCACAGTTCAAAGATAAAACACTGCGGTTCAAACTTGAAAGACTTTGCACCTTGCGACTTTTACCCCTTTCCAGAAATAGCACATTAAGTGACATGAGTTACGTTCTGATGACGAGGTGAAAGATGCCATTCAATCGTCGTGTCCACAACAACCCCGGAATTCATCTCTGAGGGGTTCAACCGACTATTCACGCGTTGGCGAATGCGTAGAAAGGGATCGGGACTCTGTTGAAAGGTGAATAGTGCATTGCATAGAGGACAAATGTGAGTATAAGAATAAAAAGACTTTTGAAAATCGGTTATCACATATAAGATTTGCAGCTTTTCGACCAACCCTCGCAGAATAGGGTAAACCTGGATTCATCAGACCAGATGATTTTTTTTTCTGCTCCGTACTCTAATATTTGTCCTCCCGGGCGAGCAGTAATCGTCTTTTCCTGCTGTTTTCACTAATAATCGGATATCTTGTGGCAGAGCAGTTGCTTAGTTCCAGTCCTTAATGTTTCCGTTGCATTGTGCGGATGGATAAGCTTTCCTAATGTAGAATCTCTTCGGTTTTCTTTCATTATGCATCTTAATGATCTTCGGTCACGATTAGTCAGAATTTTTTCCGATCACAGTTATTTCTCGGGGTTATGATTCAAGTCTTTCCTTCCAAGGGTTCTTACTCCATTCCAGTAATTGCCGCCATCTTTTTGCTTGTTTTCTCTGCTTGGAATAAGCCGACAATTTGTTCCTTCTGAAACTCAGTGACATCTTTTCTGCAACCAGGTGCTGCATCCACATACATCTTTCTTCAAAACAAATAAAGCGATAAAATAATGCAGGGCAAGTTAAAGGAAGTATTCATTATCTGCGCAAATTCCCATATGACTGCAGTAGTAGTCCTGTGAATAAATCCTTAGTATTAAATCACAATTACTATATATTGGATATGGGACGGCGACTTTATTTTTGGCCAGGCAGTATATCCTCACCATCATTTACAACCATTATTTATTCACTGCAGGATGAGGTCTCCTCCCAATTTATCAAGAACTCAAAAAGCATAGTTAATTTGAAGCGAATTGGCCAATAATCCTATATCCTGGGCAGATGAAAATTGCAAGCTTTCAGTAAGAGTTAGAAGGGATCCACGCCAGAAGATCAGCCTGTAACCTGATTATAACCAAAGCCAATAGACCTGAGCTCTAACGCTCTCGGCCACCAAAGTTGACATCAGTGTTGCCAATTTAGCAGGGGTATGTCCAGTTTAAAACCCATTTTCATTTTTCCCATTTTCATTGTTTTGTGCATTGTTTAATTTTTTTAATAATGTCCCACAAAGGACAAGCGCATGAAATAAAATACTAAATTAGTAATACTGGTTTTTAATCTGTTTGTAATCAACGATGGCTTAACCCATAATCCTTAGCAGAGTCATGCTAATATACTGTTACTAGAAGCGAATCTATATATATATAAATATATATTTCTCTGTATGTCTCTCTGTCTGTTCGCTATACATTCCAAACTGGCTGGACCAATCTTGATGAAATTTTTCATGGTAATTTAGGGTGACCCTGGGAAGATTTCAGGCAGGTCAAATTGATCCGAAGTCAAGGTCATGGTGGAGATAAAACGCTTTTTTACTGCCCCTCCCAACATTATTTCTTTTTTTTAAGGGAATTCTAATTTCTCTGACCACGTAAAAGGGTAATACAAGAAGGAGATAGATTGAGGATAAATAGATACAGGGAGAAAGAAAGAAAAAGGTAGATGAACTGGAGATTTTGTTACAGAAAATGTACGAAACTTACTAGATGATCAAAAAACTGCTTAAAACAGGATAATTGATGCTGTCAGAAGACATACTGGAAAGCTTTTCTTTCTTGATGCATCTGGAGGCACAGGAAAAAAAGTTCCTGATCAACTTTTTCTCGCAAAGACCAGACAGCACTGCATAGCTCTTGCTGTAGCATCTTCTGGCATTGCAGCAGCATTTCATACTGCACATTTAGCGTTTAAGATTCATTTGAACTTGGCTAAAACAGATTCTTCAATATGTAACTTTTCAAGGAATTCAAGCATGGCCATGGTTTTGCAATAAACACGGCACATTGTTTTGCAATAAACACCATGTCATATCTCAAGGCGATGGATGTTGTTGACAAGACTTTGAATGACATCAGAGGCAATAATCATGGAAGGAGTGACTGTGGTACTTGCAGGAAACTTTCAACAGACCAGTCCCGTCATCCCAAACGGCACAAATGTTGATGAGCTGAATGCTTCTTTGAAGAGCTCCATTCTCTGGCAACATGTTCAGAAACTGGAACTGAAGGCCACCAGGAAAGCCCGTCTGTTTGGAGATTTAACAGCTGGGCACTTTTCACAGCAGCTGCTTGCCATTGGCAGAGGAAGACTACCTTTTTTTTTTTACCCACAGCTCAACATCCATCAACTGCCATGTGAACAGATGATTGGCACAATAGATGAGCTCAAGGCAAAAGTCTTTTCTAGCACGAACAAAAAATACTAAAACTCCACTTGGTTGTGTGAGCGTGCGATTTTGGTTCCACAAAATGATGAAGTCGTAAAAGTCAATCTTGATCTGCTAAAAATGTTACCTGAAACAGCAAGTTCTTTCCGATCTATTGACACTATTGTCAATCAGGATGAAGCCGTAGGGTTTTCATCTGAGTTTCTAAACTTTGTCCAGCTAACTGGAATGCCACTGCACAACCTTATCCTCCAAGTAGGACCTACAATCATGCTGTTGAGAAATTAGACTCATGGTCGACACCTCTGTCATAGCCCAATTGGTAGAATGTCGACCATGACAGTCAAGGTTTCTGGTTCGAATCCAGGTTGCAGAATTTTTTCTTCCATGGAAAAATTATTACCTCTTGTTAGGAGGTTCATCTCCAGTATATATTTATTATTTATCTGTGATTTCATCAAAGTTTCTGATGGTTGGATAGGAGAAATTCTCGATCTGTGAGCCGGATGCCCGCCTCCCATTGGGCTTTCAACCTTGCTTTAAGACAGCTTGTGACAGCATGGCTGTCCGGGTGTCTGCGATAGCCCAATTGGTAGAGGTGTCGACCATGACTGTCGAGGTTTCTCGTTCGAATCCAGTCTACTGAGTCAAAAATAGATTCTGGGGCGTTACGGATGTGATGACGTGACTAAATGAACTGAATGAGTCAAATTGACTTGAGTGTCAAAATGATACTGACAAGGGAATCCCTCGAACATGTATGTCACAGATTTCCACCAAATTGAAATATGTTACTCAATTGAAGCTACAATAAATGCTTGCAAAATAAGAGTGCGAAATTTTGTTTCTTTCAAAATAAACCACGAAAACGAAAAAATTTGAGCACGCATAGTCATACAAGGACTCCATTGTTAAAGCAATGTATTAATGCACTTAACAGAACTTCTTTCTTCCACTACTCGCAGTAATAAGCACGAATCCACTTCAGATAAAATATACAGCAGCAGACGACAATTGAATGGCTTCTCAAGTTTCTAAACAAACTTAGTTTTAAAAACAGATTATTACAATTAGCTAATTGCCTTCCAGTACAAAATGTCTATAGTAATTAATAACCATTTCTTTAATTTATTATTTCATTTTATTAAGTAATTCGGTAATCAAACACGGGTCTGGCTTCATGTGTGTCACGGAATTCGAGTGATATCACGAAATCCAGTGACGTCATCCAGGGCCGCCGCCAGGGGGGGGGGACAAACAGGACTCTAGTCCGGGGCCCCAACGGAAGGGGGGGTCTCGTCAGCCACGCATCAGGCACGAGGCAGAGCCCAGAGGGGCCCACACGTACCCAGTTGTTAGGGGCCCAAATAGTTCTGGCGGCGGGCGTGCGTCATCCACCGATACCGAACTCAGATCGAAACCGGAAGGTGGGCGGCGAAACCGAGGACGTCAGTATCGGAAACACGCAGGAAGAGCCAATCATCGTGAGCCGCGGGAGATTCGTCGAGACCAAGAAAAAGACAGTGGAAGAGGGATTCGGACTAATGGAGCGAGCGGAGCTGGACGGAAAAAAGGTGAATGGAGGACAGAGAGGGCAGCTCAGCCAAGCAGAACGCTTCTGACGATACGGAGCAGAGGGGAAGGTAATGGAGAAAAGATTCCGGTACGGCCAGCTTCCCAGCCTGCGACGACAGCGAGCGAGGCGACGGTGGCATCGAGCTAGAGAGCCCCCGCCATTACGAAGTTGCCAGCGTGGCAAGATGTCAGCCCGAGCGTGAGCAAATCGAATCCTACCTGTTCTATGGTGACACCTCAACTACCGGCCTGGACCTTGGAATGCAAAGCATTTTCTCTGGTGAGTGCACAGTTTTGAGTAGGTCTTAATTTACGTCTAGTGAAACGTTGTTTTCCAGAGTACGGATACAGCGAGTTATGAGTCGAGTCAAGGGTGCAAGGGCTGTGGCCGTTCGGCATCCAAGCCTACCTTGATCGATACCTCGGCTTCACATTATTAAGCAATAGTATTTATGACTGTGCATGAGCAGTGCCTATGCTCCCTGTTATTCTTAGCACCGAATTGTGATTATGAAAATCAGTGGGTTATTTAACATGTGTTATGATAGCTAATAAGCTTAATTTATTCCATTATGGTTTCCAATAGCTATAAATTCGTTCGTCTGATATTGTTTTGTGTGCTAGTGGGGTGAAGTCCTTCAAGTTTTGTTTCATTATCAGTGTCCACCAAAAGTGCTACTACGTCGGCCCTACAATTTTAGACACCGATGGTGTCAGGGCTAGTGTTAGCTTATCAAAATATGGTTACCCCTAATGGTGACGTGCTTTTTTTAATATAATGTCATTGCTTGTTAATTATGTTCCTAGCTCTTAAGGACATTATTTGGACTGCACATTAATCAATATTTGTGTGTGCCATGATCTATTTGGTATTCATAAGACTGTCTTATTAAGCTGACAATATTGTGCATTGCTAACGTTCGAACTTTTAAGTCTGTCTTAAAAGCATTAAATGGAGAGACATGATAGTTTAAAAGCTCATAACTGATTTATGACTCAGTGGTGTGTTATAGTAACATAACGAAATGTTGTGTCAGTAGTATAATTAGTATTGATGTTTACTCCAGTGTAGCCGAATTTAGTTTGCAATTGTCCATTTAGTTTTCCAATTTAGTGGCTACTATTCATGTTTGCTTATTATTTGTCATTATTGATAAGTGATGAATGTTATTGAAATGATACGTTAGTTGATTAGTATTGATAAGTAATTTTGCTACACACTCATTATTTTCTTTATTGAATACAATTGTTGCCTTTAGTTGTTAAGCTTAGGCTAAGGGTCAATTTTGATTTTGTTTAATCCATACTTTATTTAAACAAGGACCCCGATTGGATCCATTAAGATTAAAGTTCTTTGTTTTACTTTCTATTAATTAACATTTCCAATTACATACTTTCCTATTCCACTGCCTGATACTCACTTGCTAAATTCTTCTCACGTGACAATGTGCAACGTCGAGTAATACTTTGCGTTGGTGAGGGGGTATGTATGACGGTGCTTTATAATCTTAACCTATACCATGAAAAGATTAGGGCACCTGAGATTTTAGACAATCTCAAACTCCCTTGAATTTACTAAAACGCGTACTGGATATGTTTTAAACCATCCCATAAATGGAGGACTAGCATTTCCGAGATTGATCCACTTGAAAAACTTCTAAAAATAGTATTCATGGATGTCTACCTCATCTTATAAATTCTTTCGAGAGGAATAATTGAACAGCAAACTTAAAGTTTTATGCTTAATAGCAGTGCTTTAACTACAATTCTTTGGTTGATCGCCACTAACAAGTTCGCTTCCCTTCTTTCCGTCATGTTTGTTGAACTCTGCACACTTCCGGAGGCGCTTCACTGTCGCGCAACACTATCGCTTCCACGGTGTGCTTGCGCGCAAAAAAAAGCTATGTGGGCTTCCCTTGTGAGTGAAGTGAATGTGACAATTTGAAGCATCGAAAAAAGATTCAGACCAGATGTGTGACGAACTGATCCGCAAACCTATAAGGATATTTAACTTAGAATTAATATGTTAAATTTTTTTTACTTACTTACTTACTTTTCAAACCCGCTTATCCGTTAGGATCGCGGGGGCAGCAGCCCTATGGAGGATCTCCAGCGATCGCGACCTTCCGTCATCAGGCGCATATCCTCCCTGGTTCTAGGACCCAGATTCTCCATGTAGTCTAGCCACCTGGTTCTAGGCCGACCCCTTGGTCTCTTACCCACCGGCTTGGAAAATAACAATTGCCTAGGAAGACTAGTTTGCGGCATCCGTATTACGTGGCCATACCAGCGCAACTAAGATCTCTCAATGCGGAGAAGTAGCGGCTCAACACCTAAAGATTCCTTTATTGTGCTGCTGTACATTCTATCTAGTAGGGTAACACCTGCCACACCTCTCAGAAATCTCATTTCGGCCGGTTGTACCCGCGATCGCACTCTTTCGGTCATTACCCAAGCCTCATGACCATAGGTGAGAATGGGGACAAAGATAGATTTGAAGACGGAGAGCTTGGCTTTGTTACCCAGCTCGCGTTTCGTTACCACGGATCGCCACAGTTCACGTCTGACACAGCTTGCTGCACCGATTCGAGCATCCAATTCTTTCTCCTGCCGTCCATCACTCGTGAATGCAATCCCGAGATACTTGAATTTCTCCACCTGTCTCAATGAGGCTTCCCTAACATAGAGAGCGCACTGAGCAGGCTGTCTTGAAAGGACCAGAACCTCGGTTTTAGCCACACTGATCTTCATCCCAGCTTCTTCACATTTGGCTGCAAACCGGTGTAGTGCATGCTGAAGGTTCGTGCGAGAAGACCCAAGGAGGACAAGGTCGTCAGCAAAGAGCAACCTCTCCACCAAGCAGTCGCCCACACAAATACGCTCATCGTCTCAGCTGCCCCTGTCTATCCAGTCCATAAAGATAATGAACAAGAGGGGCGACAGTAAGCACCCTTGGTGGAGTCCAACACCCACGGTGAACGGTCTTGACTTAATGCCATTTATACGGACACACATCTCAGAGCTTTCGTGCAGAGACATGATAGCAACCAGTAATTGCCCATCTATTTCATACTCTTGCATTTTTTTTTAATTTCCTAAATCTGCTCCAGAATTCGCTATTTATTAAGAGCTGCAGCAAAAAGCTACTTATAAAATTCCACGCTTGGACTGTACGTTTATCCGGCTGTCCCACCATCCGCCATTTGCACGATAATTTAAAAACGGATTGACTATTTCAAATTATGTTATTAGATATATGACCATCAAAGTCTTAGCTTGGCTGTATCACCTTTTCAGGCTTTTTCGTGGACCCCTTTTTCTAATTCACGTGCTAAAACAGTGACTGTAAAGAATACCAAAATATTGGCATGTCATTGGCATGATTTTTCAAGAATGAATAAACTGGTATTTTCTGTTCATCTTTTAAGCATCGTGACATGGGCACGCGCTCGTGAAATCGTTTTGTCGAGGCTCAATAACTCAATCATTCAATAATTAAGCAATAAAACAGACGTAAAATTGGAAAGAATTAATTGAATTTCCATTGGTTATTAGTAACTTAGCTAGCAGTAAAATCTTCTTGTATTTAATTTCTGCAGGGTGGTTATAATTAAAGTAACACCATTTAGACCCTTCTAGCGGCCGTTCTGGTTATCATTTTTTTGACGAAACTTAAGATATATGTTATACAGAACATGGGGAACAGAATTTTGCAATAAAAAAATTAGTTCACATTTTTTTTTGCATATTCTTTTTAGTAGTTTATCTTATATGTTTTCATCATTAACCCCGTTTTGGGCTTTGGCCTGTTGGGGGCAACATTGGGCTTTATCCTCTGGTTTATCTGGTGGATTATTCCCCATTGTTGTCACATTATTATTAGTATTATTAGTTTTATTATTATTATTATTATTATTATTATTATTATTATTATTTATATATTATTATTTTCTTCTTTATCACTATTTTTATCTGCTCTTTTAACTTCATTCTTAACTTATTATTATTTTAGTTATCACCCTTTCCCCTACTGACGACCTTGACTTCCGTCTCCTGATCTTGCTTTTGTTTATCCTCCCTCTCCAAGAACACAAAAGGTAGCTTCCACGAATAGGGCACCTGGAACTCTCAACAACGGATAGCGGAACCAGGCTATAGAATCGTAGCTCAGGAGTCAACCGTAGGTTTCACATATGACGAAGAAAGGTTCTACTAAGGGATCGGTCAGGAATATGTCAGAAATGTCTGAAAAGCATTAGAGGAAAGCAATCGAAGATTAAATGTGTAGATCGCTATCAGTGTTTTTTTCATGCGGCCTGCTTCTGTGTGGATAAAAATGCACCCGTGACAAGCTGGATTTGCAGTGAGTGCAAGGAGAATCGCTCTCCGCTGTTGACTGAGACAGGACCTGCTCAGGATTCCGGTGACTTGTCCCTTAATTCTAGTTTGTCCAGCATTAGCGATCCACGGCTTGCCTCCCAAGGGAACACTGAGCTCTCTAACTCGCTCTTGTGTTGTCGGCCATTACACTTCTTATCGAAGTGGTGAAAGAGTTTACAGGGACGATCGCAACACTGTTGGACAGTAACAAATTATTAAACGAGGGAGTAGACAAACTCCTAGAGTTAACTGCCTCAAAATTGATAAAAATCATAATATTTCGCTCTTGCCCTCAGCTCTTAATATTGCGCTCGAGAAATTAAGACTAAGGTGTAGTATAAACTTATTATTTGTTAATATTGATAAGACAAAGGTAATGTTTTTTTATCAGCAGAATAAGCGCAATATACCTCAGTTGCCCCCAATATTCTATGGAAACTATATATCTCCACTTCTACAATTTTTACCTATTTGGGTTTAACCCCACTACCTGATTTGTCCTGGGACGCCCATATTGATATACTGTTGATCAAACTTAATAAAAAACAGGGTATTATTTCCCGACCTCATTATCTTCCTACTAATATTGTACTTTTATTGTACTATTCCTGGATTCACTCTGGCCTATGTTATGGTGTAATGTTTTGGGGTTCTACTTCCTCCACTAATCTTGTTAGAATTCTAAAGTTACAAAAATGGTTTCTTCGGACCCTTTGCACCTCCCCAATCATTTTCCGTATCCCACTATTTCTCTTCTTTACGTATACTTACAATATATCAAATATATTATCTGTCTCTTTGTTCTTTTATTTATAAATCCTCCAACTCTATACTATTGTTATCAACTCCTATAAGGATTAATCGTAATCTTGATATTCATAATTATAGTACACGTATTCCAATTGAGATACGACGTCCTACTTCCTTTAGTTTCCGCAACCGATGCGTTTCACACATCGGTTTAAAATACTGGGCTCTTTTACCTTCGGAAATCCGTGAGCTTACCACTTACCCTCAGTTCCGGAAAATTCTACGCAACTTCTGTTTCTGTCATATACCACTAAAATCGAAGGTAATCTGCTAGTACACTGTGTTAGTACTTAGGTGTGCTTAAATTGACATTCTTCTTATAAATACTTTTGCTCGTGGATGAGACCCCTTGTATTTGATTACATTCTCTTTGATTACTTTTTAGTCTTACCATCTATCGGGTCTCATGATTATTTTAACTATTCACTAGCTATTTTATCTAACTGTGATTAGATTAATTGAATTTTTACGGTTTAATTGTACGTCCCATCTGATTTGTTTGAGTTTGTTAAATTTTTTTCGTAGTTTTTGTTTTGTTTTAATTTATTGTTTTCCTAACCAATTTGTTAATTTATTATTTATTTTGTGCCCGCATTGCCTAACTCGTCGGTTTTTACCATACTGAACTCGTTGGGCACTATTATCAATTTTTGTAAAATAACCCATTATTTAAATAAATATATTATTTTTTATTAGTACTGATAATCCAATACGTCCATCCAGGGCCTGTATGGCCTGAGGCCGACGAGTTAGGTCCCTGGATGGACCTGGATTAACGACTGCTGTATGATGGTCACAGCAGCCGGGGGGGGGGGGGTGAAGATCGTGAATCACAGATGTTCGCCCATCCAGTGACTAGCCGTGCCTGATGTTGCCTAACTTCACAGATGTTGTGTTTCAGTGAAACCCCACCAGGCCACAGCATCCCATTACCATTTGTACCCCAGTTCTTCATTACAATTGGTGCTAATATCCCATCTCTACAAAATATTAAAATGAATATCGCACATAGACAATACACAAGCCGGCACCTTAAACTATTCTTTTCACATTTAACAAGAATCTGTTGTGTTTCTAATCTCTCTTTTTCTCTCATTAAATTGCTTTTTTCCCTAAATGTAAGCAAAGTTATTATAACTGATATGATTATTATATATAACATGTTCTTCGAACGCAGACTTCACAAACCCGAGAAGTCTGCGTTCGCGGAACATGTTATAACCACAGAACAAGTCGGAAAAATTGATAATTTCCGAATCTTACATTATAACGACGATCCCAGAAAACTGAATTTTTTAGAATCGTTGGAGATAAAATACCTCCAGACAAATTATTAAATCATGAAAGAGGCCCAATGAACCTATCACAGTGGTACTAACTGACTTCAAAACTTTAAGTTTGGGCAAAATTCTTTCCTGATATAAGAACCTCGGATATAAGTAGGCCGGATATAAGAGCTGCGTTTATAAGAACTTTGTTTTTGCTCCTTCTAATGTAGCTATTGTAAGTAGATAATTTAGTTTAGAGATTTCTGTTTTCTGCAAAAGTTTTTGAATAATTTTTTTGTACAATTTTTGTATAATTTTGTAGAGAGGTTTGACTCTCCTCTAATCCTGTTAATTACCCCGCTTTTGTAAACCAAATCAAGGTACTCTGCTCCCTGATTGGTACCTCCTTGTTATAAATACCGACTCTGAAGGAAAAAAGAATGAAATGAAAAAAAGGGGCCAAGAATGAAATGTGAAGTGAATCCGCACCATATAGTCACGTAATCAGAGTGCAAAAGCTTTTCATGCACAACCATCGGCTTTTCAATACCCTATATGCGACAGTTTTGAGCATTCACTGATCCGTCTAGTGTGAAATGATCTTCATCTGACCACAAAAATGTTCCATGGCCATGCATTATCGACGGCTATTCTAGCCAGAAATTGGCAAGCAAAATCAGTGCATTTTTCCGGATCTTCATGAAGCAACTTTTGAACCACCTGGATCTTGTATGGATACCACTTTAAAATGGAACGCAAAAGTTTTTTTTACCGTAGACCACGAAATAGAAAAAAATCACGTGATACGACTCGAGCCTTGCTGTAGAATATTGGGAACTTGAAGCACTCCACTACAGCAGCAGCAACGTCTTCCACAGTCTCATTTGCAATTCGTTTCCGTCCTCTCCCCGGCAGCACACCCAACTCACCAGTTTCTTCAAATTTCTTAATCATCTTTTTTAAACTGTTAATGGACATTGGCCTATTTCGCAAGTTTTTCAAACTTCCATATTCTCTTTGTGCAGCAGAAGTGTTATTGCAGTTCTGGTAAAACAACTTCACCAATAAAGCTCGATCCTTTTTAGCTAAAGCCATCGTGAAGAATGGCTTTACATTTAATTTCACTGTCATTTTAAAGCTTCTCTCATTTTATATCTCATTTGCATATCTATGGTTGAATTATAAATTTCATTAAATGTGTTTTTTTCAGATTTAAACTCATCTTATTATTTGTTATCCATTTAATTGTTAGAGCTAAATTTTTCTGCGTATCTCTTAAAACTTTTTCTTCATTTTTATGCATAGTTAGTAAAGCAACATCATCTGCATATATATAAAATTGTGCATTAGGGACATAATTGGGTAGATCATTTATAAAATTTTTTAACCATTAATGGACTTAAAATTGACCCTTGAGGAATACCATTTGTGATTTCACAAACTGAACTTTCAGCAGAATAATAATAATAATAATAATAATAATAATAATAATAATAATAATAATAATA
>JAHWFO010087178.1:533562-558120 GCA_023313115.1 Rhysida immarginata | reverse complement strand
TAATAATAATAATAATAATAATAATAATAATAATAATAATAATAATATTAACAATAATAAATAATAATATACACAATAATAAATAATAATAATCCGTCCATTCATCCAGCCATCCACTATTAAGAAATTTCTAAGTGCTGTCTCTCCTCTTTATAGACTCGGTTGCTGTGAGAGATAAACTTAAATCACCTTTAATTGTCTATTGTCTATTTTGGGGTGGCTAGTTCCAGTTTTATAGTTTTTTTACTATAAATATTTTTTTATTCAAAAATTCAGTTTTTATACATGTCAATGGAATTTTGTGCGTGGATCAGCTTGGAACGTCATGGCTTTATTTCCAATAGGTTTTGTCAATTTGATTGAACGCGTAGAGCTCCTAGCATTTGGAAAAAATGAAAGCGAGGAATATCAGGTCTGCTGTGGATATTCTACAGTCGACATCAACCATCACACTGTTCTCAGCAATACTGAACACATCAAATATTGCAAGATAAAAAGAGCACCACCTTAACCAATGTCACAAGGCTGTCAGACCTGCATTTCTAAAGAAAACCATGTCTTCCGATAAATCAATGGTTTTCAGTGATTTTCTCAGTCGAGAAAAAGTTTAATCTTGATGGGCCAGATGGTACACAATATTACTGGCATGATTTGAGAGCAGAAAAGCAAGTACAAATGAGTCACCAAATGGGTGGAATGTCGGTGATGAATTGGCATGGTTTTTCAGCGGAAGATGAACTCTGTATGTTTGTCGGTGGCAGGATGAACTCTGCAGATATGGTGAAGTATTCTTCCAGGAAGATAACGCCCTCTGCCACACATCAAGAGCCATGAAGCAGTGGTTTACAGAAAACAACATCACAGTTCTGGAGTGGCCAGCTTCCTCCCCGGGCTTGAACCCCGTAGAAAACCTGTGGGGAATTCTTGCCAAGGTATACAGATAAGGAAGGCAGTTTGAAACAATTGCAGAACTTAGAAATGCAGTTGTCGAAACCTGGGAGATATACTTATGCGATGTTCTCATAAAATTGGTTGAATCAATGCCAGGGTCGAATTTTTTTCTGTTATTTCTAAAAATGAGGGTACAACAAAGTATGAGCCAACAAAATGGAGGTACAACAAAGATTAATCCCATTTCATAGTGGGTGTAATTTACGAGTTCTAAGGATGGACATATACTTAGGAACAGCTGCTATTTTCAGTTTTCATTTATTGTTAAGCAATAAAGTTGTATTTTTGGCTGAAGTTTTCTGTAGATTCTTTAAAAAAGACCATTTTATCCATTAAAAAATTTAAACGTCATTCAAAATTGTCAATGTTGCATAAAGCACAACTTCAGGG
This sequence comes from Rhysida immarginata, assembly GCA_023313115.1. Lineage (NCBI taxonomy): Eukaryota > Metazoa > Arthropoda > Chilopoda > Scolopendromorpha > Scolopendridae > Rhysida > Rhysida immarginata. Next base: position 556,779 of record JAHWFO010087178.1, on the reverse strand, counting down.
GTGGAGTTATACTTTAGAGAATGAGTGTATTGTAAAAGCATTTTTATTAAATTAATTCAATGCCTTTCCCTCATGCCATTCTTCGAAAAATTTTCTGACTCCAAATTTTAAAAAGTATTTTTTTTAATTTTTCACTATTTTTAAACAATTTTTTACACTGCAGATGTTTAAATTAATTTTTCTCTCATTGAACAAAAAATTTTTGCCAAAATGTTTTTTTCACCGTTTTTAAAACTGACCTTAACACTATTAGTTTTTTTTTTTATTATAAAGCATGGAACCGTTTGTGTGTTTATTAAATTACTAGTTGTTGGCCTCGCTTCGCTCGGCTGTGCGTTTGTTTTATTTAATCAAATCAGAAAAAATAAAATAAAAAATCAATTTATTTTAAACAAAATACTTAATTACAAAACATCACGATAAATCATACTTTTAGTGAAAGTTCTATCACTATTTTCCATCAATTTCCCTTATTCTTGAGTAATATCATTGATACAAGTTTTCATATTGCTTTTAAATTTTGAACGTGATAAAGCCACATAAAGTTGACCATGAGAAAACACTGATTAAATTAAAATTAAACATACATGAGAAAATGAATGTCATTGACTTTTATTTATAATCATAGCAAAAGAAGGAATAATTGGAAAATGACGTATTTTAAATCGATTCTTGGGATTATAAAGATTTCATTTCTATTTGCCTCATTTACAATTTTTGCTTGAATTAAATGTCTATGACATGATGTGACTATTAAGCGAGTTCCATTGCATAATCCTGTTTTTGAATTGAAATTTCTTATCAACATGGACATCATTCTTACTTTTATGTGGTGGAACTCCAGATGGTGTCAATAAATTCAGTATTTCTATCGTTAGTTGATTAGATATTTGATCATTTAGATCTGCTACTTTTGAATGTAAATTTTCTTCCTTCCATTCGAGCTATAATTTCGTTTTTCAATGTGAGAGCACCAATATTTGTTGAGCAAAAGATTACTCAATTTGATAAATTATCAGAGGACAGTGATTATTCATCATCTCCAAAAATTGTAAAAATTGTATCAATCTCAGGTAAGACAATCATTTCATTTGGAATTTCAATTAAATCCCTATCAAAAGTTTCAATTCTTGCAAAATTTCCGGAACCAATTTTAAGAAGCCACTTATTGAAATCGTCTTGACCTGCACTTCTCATGTTAGATATCAATGAAAGTTTCTTAATATATTGCCATAACTTTGATGATTTGATGCATGCTTTGTAGAGCCGTGCGATGTATCGAAGTATTCGATTAAAATCGATGTTTGTTTTTTTTTTACGTTCCATCGAATTTTCGATGTTTGGAATCCTAGATGTTTTTTATAAAACATCGATTATCATTACTAATTCTTTGTAGCAAAAATATCAAGGCCAATTTGTGGCAAAAATGCTAGTTGACTACACTTGACTACTAGTTGAAAGGTTAAAGAGTATCAGGTTACTGCAAAATGAACTTGATCGGTGATTGGTTCCTTGATGTAAAAGTGAAAAGCTAAAACAAGCTATTGTACACCACGATTAGCAAAGTCATACCAATTTTAGGTATTTCAGCCAATGCCTTGATGAGAATAAGTCACGGAATGCTAACTAAATGCTAACACATTCCAATCTCAAAGTTTATTTAGAGACGCCAATTGAGTCACATAAAATTGACCCACTTAAAGCGTGCAAGAGTTTGGAGAGATTCAACTTTCATTTGTGTTCTTTGGTAGTAGAAAGCTTATGTATACCAGCAACATCTTTTCCAGCTGAGCGTTTGTTTTCAAAAGCTGGAGAAGTAATTACGAGAAATTGTTGGTAATGCATTCTTTAACAATAGAAGAGTTGAAAGAATTGTTTTAAATAACGTTGTCTTCAAAAATAATAATTTTTTCTTGAATATTAATATCCTGAAAAAGTAAAAAAAAAATTATAGTAAATATAGAGGTTTTTCATTGACGTCATCAAACGTCAGCTGTCCGCCATATTGGTGCCGCACTGCTGCTTTCTTGACTAAGTAGGATTTGCGCTCGCGCTGGTGCACCAGCATGGCCGCCTTATTGTTGCAACGTCACATGAAAACTCTCTATTCAACCGGTTTTAAAAGTTCATTTTACATGTTTTGAAAATGTAAAATAATCTATTATAAATCGATGCATATATCAAAGAACAACGATGTATTTTTAAACATCGATGTTGAGCATCGATGCTTAATTTCTATGCATCGCACGGCACTAATGCTTTGACAATTTCTTTTGCTGTTCCTCTTGGAACTACCGGTAAGCATTTTCGAATATGTCCTCCAACAACTATCACCTTTATACTAATTAAAGGAACACTGAAAACACTAATCCACATGATAATTTTTATTGACCCGGATGTACATTTCGTTAAACCAAATTTCCTTCATCAGTGATTGATTAACAACAAATCGACAATCGGCAATCGAACAGTATAGTGAAACGAAAGACGCGAATAGTCCAGGAGCCCAGGTCACTTTGCACGCTCGCCAAAAGAGTAAACCAGAGGAGGTACACTGAACTGGGAGAGAAGCCTGATGAACCTCTTTAGTCTTCCAGAGAATAAGTCCCAAGAAGAGACGAGAGTCAGATTGTAGATTGACGAATAGAGTCCCCAAAAATCAGCAGGTTCTAAAAGATCCAGTAGTTGGGGAAGACGGCCTTGTTAACATCATCAAAGCAGACATCCAGGATATGGCGGGGTCTTCGAAACCTGAGAGGACCTTTAACAACGAGTGGATGGTCCAGAATACCAGAAACCAGAGTATTTTCGTGATTCTCCATCTTTGGGAAGCATATTCTTCATAAGTGTCTGGAGAAAGGTGCCTATGTGGGTCATCCCCAAATCGTCATAGACAGAGTGGTTGTTGGCAACTCTTCTGTCAAGTTGGGCAGTGGATCCCGAGAGCAACATTTTGGAAGGTCTGGAGTTCCTTCCACCTAGATTTGCAAATAGAAGCCGAAGCAGGCATTCCATGGAGTAAAATAGTACGAATCACAACCTTGTATATCATGAGTTTGTTATCCACACCAAGAGCGCTGTTTCGCCCCAGAAGTGCAATTAGACTAAACCTCGCTTTCTTTGCTTTGTTGAGCGCCTATTGGACTTTGTCGTTCCAGTTTAGTTTGGAGTCGATCATGACACCAAGATATTTGTAGCTTTTTACCCACTCAAGTTTTTTGCCAAATAAGAAGACGGGCTTTAGAGGGTTCTTGCATTTGCGAGTGATAAACATGACCTTGCACTTTTTGACATTCAGCTTTAATCGCCACTTAGTGACCCAGCTCTCGCACTGATATAAAGCTTTTTGCAGTCGAGTGATGACATGTGCTGGGTTTCGTGCCCAGGTCATGATGGACCCGTCGTCAGCAAACATGTAATTATTACACCTTGCAAACTTCGGGAAGTCATGGATAAAGAAGTTGAATAAGGCTGGCCCCAAGACAGAGTCTTGGGGTACACCAGCATTAACATCGCAGGGTTCAGACAAGGAGTCCCCAACCTGAACACGAAAAGTTCTCTTTGAAAGGAAGGAGCGAACCAGAGCAATTAAATTGTCAGGGAACCCGCAGGTAATCATTTTGTAAATGAGCCCATCATGCCAGACTTGTTCAAAGGCCTTTTGGACATCAAGGAAAACGAGACCACCAAACATAGAGAGGTTAAGAGGACCGTTTAAATCAGCAATGAGCCTCCATAACTGAAGCTGACAAGAGTGACCTGGACGTAAGCCAAATTGCTCACTGCGAATGAGGTTGTTTACCTCGCTGTACTCGTTGAACCTCTTGAGTATAGTGCGTTCAAAGACCTTCGAAAGCATGAGCAACAAGCTAATGGGCCTATAACTTGTGTGAAGAGCAGGATCCAGTCCAGGTTTTGGAATGGTGATGATGACTGAGTCCTTCCAGGTACTAAGGAAATGGCCGTTAGGCCAGCAGTCATTCATGAGCTTAGTGATGATGCAGATAACACTGGGAGGCAAATTCTTGAAAGCACTGTTGGTAATGGTGTCGATGCCGGCTGCCTTTTTGCTTTTCAGGCGCTTTATGATGTCCAATATCTCAGAGGTGCCAATGACATCAGGAGAGCCAAGAGCACGCTGTGTATGGCCATACCTATCACACCCGTCCTTGACCTCACGAGTGATATTGATCAGATCATCCTCTTTGGGCATAGAGAATTGGCTCATCAGTGAATCGGCGATAATTTGTGCTTTGTCCTGGTCATTGCTAACGAAATATTCACCCTGTGTAAGCAGAGGAGGGAGAACAATAGTCCTGTTGCTTTCAAGGTCCCTGACCATACTCCAGAGAGAGTTATCTTGGACGGACAGACTTTTAACTTTGTCGTTCCATCTTTGATTCATTAAATCCTTAATCTGATTACTTACCTTGCGGGATAGCCTGTTGTACTTCGTCTTGAAGTGGAGAAACCTTGTACGCTGCCAAATTCTTCTGTAGCGATTTTTTTCGTGGATAAGTTGCCTGATAGAGGGAAGAAGTTTCAGATGGTCTGGCCGCTTGCAATCCACCGGAGTAGCACTAGCATTAGTAGCCATCTTCGTGGAGTGAGTGACCTTTTTGATATTTTCGTCAATGTCACTGCTGGTGACGGGATCCTGATAAGGAATGTTACTGTCGTTCATGAGTTCTCTAAAAAATTTTCAGTCCTGCTTATAATGAAGATTTATTCTCAGGTCGATATTTATCCCCTCAAAATTTAGTGCAACTGGTAGGTGATCAGATGATAAGGCACTTACTGTAAAAATATTGTAGGATTTAAAAAATCCCTTGAGAACAGCAATGTCGAGCACGTCACTAGCGGTGAGTGATCACAGTAGTATATATCTTCAAGAGGGCCAATAACGAAAGTGTCTATCTGATCTACCATGTACCTATAAATTACCAAGCCACTTTGATCAGTGCATCTGGGGTTCTACTGTGTGTGTTTCGCTTTCAAATCACCCGCCATAACGACTGGGGTGCGCCCAGACAGTAGATCATCTAAGTCGCGAGGGTCTAACTTGTGCCTGGGTGGATTGTATAGGGAAGTAAACCTGACCTCTCCAACATCAGCATCTTTGATGACAATGGAAACTGCTTCCATATTGACAAGGTTAGGTGTGACAATCTTTGTGTGATTAATACCTGTTTTTACAACAATAGCTACCCCACTGGAGCCTGGATCTAAAGCTTTTTTAGGAGGCCTATCTTTCCGGTAAACATTGTACCCTGGTAGATTTAAAGCCTTACTCTGTTTGAGATGGGTTTCACACAAGAAGGCAACATCACTGTTCCAGCTTGTGAGGAAATCGTAGAATTCATGACACTTGCGAGGGATGCCCCTCGTATTCCACATACGATATCTTGATATTCATGATTATTGTCTTGTCTCAGTTTGAGTGGCCTGCAGCAACACTTTGTGACTATCCTTTAACATATTCATTAGGTTACCCAAATACCTTTGAATTTTAACCAATTCGTCGTCGTCAGCGACTCTCTTACCAATAGAAGCAGAAGCAACGGATGCAAAAGTTCTTCCTTCAGCTACTTTGGAAGTTCTATTCCTTTTAACTTGTGGGTATTTGGGACACTTAGTATAACTCGATGTGTGCTGGCCTTCACATCGAATACATTTAGGAGGATCTTTACCTTTTATATTGGTGCAGTCCCTTGACTGGTGGTCTTCCGCGCACTTGTTGCAACGCGGTGACTCGGTGCAGCCCTGGGATACGTGCCCAAAACGTAAGCAATTGTTACATTGTAAGGGCTTCTTGTTGCCCCTAAACAATTCAACTGTTACAGCAAGTGGACCAATGCGCTTTAAATTTAGGAAAGATTTATTGTGCTCAGTGTTTTGTAGGAGAACTAGACCATTGGCATCTCAACTTCACCATTTGCTTTTTTAAGTCTAACTGCCTTATCGGGGAAGTAGTTAGCGTTTCTAAGGTCTACGCAAAAATCTTCCGTGTCATACGTTATATCTACATTACGGACAACGTATTTTAACAGTTTTTCAGATTTGAGCTGATGATGCTGGATTTAAAGCACACCATTCATCTTGATTCCTGACACAAGGGTTTTATTTGTGTCCTCATCGTGGCATTTATCCTTGATAGTGTCTGAGCGTCCGGTATGTGCAGTAATCTTATTTAACCTTACGTGATTTTGATTATCAACAATCGACAATCGAACAGTGAAGTGAAAAGAAAGACGCGAGTGGTCCAGGAGCCAAGCTCATATTGCATGCTCACCCAAAGAGTAAACAAGAGGAGGTACACTGGACTGGGTGAGAAGCCTGATGAACCTCTTAAGTCCTCCAGAGAAGAAGTCCCCAGAAGGGACGAGAGTCAGATTGTAGATTGACGAATAGAGTTCCCAAAAATCAGCAGGATCTAAAAGAGTCCCCAGAAGAGTCAATAGTTGGGGAAGACGGCCTTGTTAACGTCATCAAAGAAGACATCCAGGATATGGCGCGGTCTTCGAAACCTGAGGGGATTCTGTACAAGGAGTGAATGGTCCAGAAACCAGGGTATTTTCATGATTCTCTATCTTGGGTAGCATGTTCTTCATAAGTGTCTGGACAAAGGTGCCTATGTGGGTCATCCCCAAATCGTCATAGATAGAGACGTTGTTGGCAACTCTTCTGTCAAGTTGGGCAATGGATCGGAGAGCAACATTTTGGAAGGTCTAACCTTCCACCTCGATTTGCAAATAGAAGCCCAAGCAGGCATTCCATGAAGCAAAATACTACGAATCACAACCTTGTATATCATGAGTTTGTTATCTACACCAAGAGCGCTGTTTCGCCCCAGAAGTGCAATCAAACTGAACTTTGCTTTCTTTGCCTTGTTGTGCGCATATTGGACTTGGTCGTTCCAGTTTAGTTTGGAGTCGATCATGACACCAAGATATTTATAGCTTTTTACCCACTCAAGTTTCTTGCCAAATAAGAAGAGGGGCTCTGGAGGGTTTTTGCATTTGCGAGTGATAAACATGACAATGCACTTTTTGACATTCAGCTTTAATCGCCAGTTAGTGAACCAGCTCTCGCACTGATGTAAAGCTTTTTGTTGTCGAGTGACGACATGTGCTGGGTTTCGTGGCCAGGTCATGTTATAACCGTCGTCAGCAAACATGTAAAGATTACACTTTGCAAACTTGGGTAAGTCATGGATAAAGACAGAGCCTTGGGGTACACCAGCATTAACATCGCAGGGTTCAGACAAGGAGTCCCCAACCTTAAAACGAAAAGTCCTCTTTGACAGGAAGGAGCGAACCACAGCAGTTAGATCGTCAGGGAGCCCGTAGGTAATCATTTTGTAAATGAGCCCATCATGCCAGACTTGGTCAAAGGCCATTTGGACATCGAGAAAAACGAGACCACCAAACATAGAGAGGTTGAGAGCACCGTTTAAATCAGCAACGAGCCTCCATAACTGAAGCTGACAAGAGTGGCCTGGACGGAAGCCAAATTGCTCACTACGAATGAGGTTGTTTAACTCGCAGTACTCGTTGAACCTCTTGAGTATAGTGCGCTCAAAGACCTTCGAAACAATGGGCAACAAGCTAGTGGGCCTATAACTTGTGTAAAGAGCAGGACCCAGTCCAGGTTTAGGAATGGTGATGATGACTGAGTCCTTCCAGGCACTAGGGAAATGGCCGCTAAGCCAGGAGTCATTCAAAAGCTTAGTGATGATGCAGATAACACTGGGAGGCAAATTCTTGAGAGCACTGTTGGTAATGGTGTCGATGCCTGCTGCCTTTTTGCTTTTCAGGCGCTTCATGATGTCCAGTATCTCAGAGGTGCCAATGACATCAGGAGAGCCAACAGTGCGCTGTGTGTGGCCATACCTATCACACATGTTCTTGGTCTCAGGAGTGATATTGACCAGATCATCCTCTTTGGGCGTAGAGAATTGGCTCATCAGTGAATCCGCGATAATTTGTGCTTTTTCCTGGTCATTGCTAACGAAATCGCCACCCTATGTAAGCAGAGGAGGGAGAACAATAGTCCTGTTGCTTTTAAGGGCCCTGACCATACTCCAGAGAGAGTTATCCTGGACGGACAGACTTTTAACTTTGTCGTTCCATCTTTGATTCCTTAAATCCTTAATCTGATCACTTACCTTGCGGGATAGCCTGTTGTACTTCGTCTTGAAATGGAGAAACCTGGTACGCTGCCAAAGTCTTCTGAAGTGGTTTTTTTCATTTTGTTCGTTTTTGTCTGGCTTAACGATCTCGTTAATGCTGTCCAAAATTGTATTCTTTTGGAAGTTCGTTTTGATATTCAGTATTTAGCTTTTGTCCGTTCTAGGGATAGTCTAATAGCCAGGGCTGCGTAGGTCATTATCTTCTTGTGGTCCTTTACTATTTTTAAAATGGACATAACTTCGTCTATCGGTTCAAGCTTGTGTCCTTGCAAGTTTAAATGTTCTGTGAACGCCGATATTTGGCCTCAGTTAGTCCATGAGCTTCTGTGGTCTGCAAATCATTCTTTGAAAGACCCCGTCGTGCATCCACGTGAAGGGCAAGTTAACTCGTATACACCACATACAGAAAATATATTCTCGTGGTCAGTCGGCGTCTTGAGGTTAAATGCGTATCTGCAATTGTCAGGATATCCTTAATCCGCGTTCGCAGAATATGTTTGAAATTCTCGTTACCTCGGAGCCCGTGTACGTTAATGTGGTGCCTCGTCGTACGTTTTCTTGTTTCTTTCTGTTTTTCCGCTTTTTTTTTGGAAACCTGATCTAGTAACATGATCTGGGAAGTAGTTGATCCCCGGCCACATCGTAGGCTAGTCGGATTTCATCGCCCTTGTCATTTTTGGTGACTGGATATGTCAAGGCTCTATGGAACAAATAGTTTAAAGCTGCCTGTGTTGGGGTGAATGACTGGAGGTGTAGCTGATGATGTTATACGTGGTCTTTGGTTTTTTTATATATATTAAATTCTAGTTCATTTTGCACCTCTAGATGGATAGGTCTATGAAATTAATTTTGTTTTCAAAGTCTTCTTCCATTGTAGTGTGGAAATATCAACATTCAGTTTTCCTTGTGCAGTGTGACTGTTTGTAAGTTACAAACAGTTCACCACGTGATTGTGGGTGATTGGTTGGTCCGGTTTGGATGTTTTGTTTTTTGTTTTATTTGTTTTTTTATGCTGAACAAGTTTGCAATTGGGTTTTTTCTCTATCCCTTACGGTTTTTGAGATAAATTTTGAATGTGTCCTAATTTGCATATTTGGGATGATGAAAAGTGCACCATGGGCTAGGCCACCCACAACTTCCTATTCATTGGATTCATCAAAATTGACATATCTGCTTCGGTTCAAAAACAAAAGGGGGGTTCAGACTTTCATATTCACCCTGTTTATAACGGATGAGAGCCAATCAAGACAGTGGAATCAATTTCACATTAATGACTAGGTAACTCAGTCACCCTTTGGATCAAAGGAGATTCACCAATAGGGCCCATGTCTGAGTTGAGTAATGATTTTTTATCTATTCTATGAATAGCTAAAGTTTCGAAGGCGTCCAGAAGGTGGTTTTTGTTTATTGATTTAATCAGTTTAACATTGTCTAAGGAATAATCGTGGCCGGTTTCCAAATACTGTTTGTCTATTGATGACTCATTGCTCCTTCCGAATCTTCTATGTGCCAGATGTTCCTTGAACCTGATTTCGATATTGCAAAAAGTTTGTCATTTTTAAACCTTTGGGCAATGGGAAAGTGTAGCCTCATATACCGGGCTTTGCAAAAGTTATGTTACACTCTTTACATCCCCCAAAAATGGACTGCTCATGATTTGGATAATTCCATTTCCACAAAAGGATCAAATAATATATTGGAAATTACGTGTTAACCTCTGAGTGATCCTAATGTCCACGACAAAAGCGATGGAAACGAAACGAGTAGAGATCGCTGCTCTCCTGCGCGCGGGCCATACGAAGTCCGAGATTGCCAAGCTCCTCAAAGTCAGCCGGATGACCATCCACAGAGTTGCGGACAGGCTCAAGAATGGGAGAGACCTTAAAGATCAACCTCGTTCAGGTAGACCTCAAGTCGTCAACCGTTTGGCTGTGAGAAAGCCTTCGAACAAGACCCGACGCTCAAAATGACTGCGCTCGCAAAGAAAAAGAAAATTTCGGTGTCTACAGTGTCCAGAGCGGTCAAAGAAGAAGGTGGAAAGAGCGTGAGGCCTCTGCTAACGGATCGGATACGGGAACAACGTCGGGAGCGCTGTCGCCATCTTCTCAACGACTTGAAGAGTCATGGCGAGCGAATTGTCATTTTCTCTGACGAAAAGACCTTCACGGTCGATCCTGTCGTCAACAAGCAAAACGACTGCGTGGTAAGCTTCGGCCAGGACACCTCCAAGGTCCGCTACGTGTCTACAATCAAGCACCCGGCCTCTGTGATGATGCTCGGAATCGTGGCGTCGAATGGCGAGAAAATGCCACCCGTGTGTTTCCCAAGTGGATACCGGCTAACGGCGGCTGATTACAAGGACATCCTGGCCACAAAAATCCTTCCCTGGGTGAAGAAATGCGGACTACATCTTTCAACAGGACGGTGCCCCTGCCCACACGGCCAAAACTGTGCAAAACTATTGATACATACTTTAATTTCATTTTCATTTACTGAATACAGAAAAAAAAGATTCCGATATATTTACATCTCGTAAACTGAAATTTTTATCTCTATTATCCTCATAAACTTGACACATATTTATCAAACCTATATTACATTTATTTATTTGGTCTTTTAATTCATGAGGGATTTTTGCTTCTTTTCTTTTCCTACCTGCAATCTCATTTATGATATTCCATTTTTCTCTATAAGTTTTAGTATTGCTTATTTGAGCCTTGTAATAATCAAATTTGGTCTGCCTTATATGTTTAACCACATCATTACGAAATTGTTTATATTTATTAAACAAAAGGGTATTCTGTCTATTTTTTAAATATCAAGATCTAAGTTTGTTTCTTTTTCTTATTTTTTTCATTAAATCATCTGTAAACCAAGGTTTCCTTTTTTTATATTTAGATGTAATCTTAAATTCTTTTGTAGAATTATTTATTATTTTTTGCAGAACATTATTAAAATATAGATATTTTGCAAACCTTCGATTGTCTGAAGGCTATTCCAATCAATCATTGAAAGTTCTAATTGAACCTTTTTAAAATTCAAAACCTGTTTCTTTGAATCTATACTAAGTTTAAGATTATTTTCTTCATTATAGTTATAACAAATGAGTATCATGCAGTGATCAGTTATATCACTATCAATAATATATGAATCTACTAAATGAGAAATTTTTCTTGAAGTAAATAAATGATCTATACAAGATTTTGTTGTCTCCATTATACGGGTTGGAGAATTTATTAAAGAAACTAAAGATCCCTTTACCATTGCGTCAATATATTTTTGTATGATATCATTAAACTCAACATTCAATAAATCATTTCTTAAACAAATTCCGCGGAATAATTTTTTCAGACAAAATACATCTCGTAACTAATGGCGCTTGAACCAGCCGCCGCCTCTTTCGCTTACTCTTTCGACACCATTCCAAAAATACGCAATAAAGCCGGACGGGAAAATACCTATTACTTTTGTGTAAAAAAGCTCCAATATTTTCTTTCCCTCGTCGACGTGGCTCTGCTCTGTCCAAAATTCTATCTCAATTGCCGTTATCTGGAAACAGGAACTGGTTCGTAACGTGGGCAGAATGGAGCACGAGTCGTTTAGCATGCTCTCGACCGCGGGTTTTCGGGAAGATCTCGCATTGACGCCGTCGCTCGCCGACTCATTCAAGAAACGCTGCTCGGGCGATATGGTTCCCTTGAGACTACGGAGTTCAGCTCCCGCCGTGTGTTCTCTGGAATACCGTCTCCCACGACGTCCGTCGTTGTTGCAACCCCTCTCTTGCTACGTGGGCGTTTATTACAATCTTGGCTGCCACGTTTCCAACAGCTCGATTCTCCTCCATCCGCTCCCATCCAGTTCCAGTCTCATGTTGCCTCACTTTGAGTTTCGCGCCGAAGCCCCGCCGTGAAGCATCTCTGGACGTTTCACTTTTGGTTTCTTACGGCGCTTTGACTTCCATTTTTGTAACAACCATACATAACCAGAGCTGTTTCATGTTTAAGGACACTCTCTACAATGCAACACCTTGAGGGATCCCCTATCAGCACCATCATCTTTGAGATGTTCTACAAGCTCTAGATGAACTATATATAACACCTTTGCTGGAAACAAAGAACATACTCTATTATGCAAAATACATAGACGACGCACTCATAGACGACGCACTCTACCAACATAGAACAACAGCTGACCATATCCTGGATTACTTTAATGCCTTCCACAACAATATATCATATACAATGCAAGAAAAGGTAGACAAAAAAAACATTTCCTAGACCTATCCATCTACAGGAACGAGGTGAAAAAAAGAACTAGATTTCAACATACAAAAAAAAGGGCCACTTGTCAGATCATCAGCTACACCTCCAACACAAAACGGCAGCTTTAAACTATTTTTTCCTTAGAGTCTTGACATATTCAGTCACCAAAATGACAAGGACGATGAATCCGACTAGCCTACGATCCGGCTGGGGTGATTGGCGGGATTTTCTCATATAATGACATAGATTTCCTCTGCATCCTTTGTAGTCGTTCCAATTCCTGATGATGAGAGTTCTTCGATTGTGCAAGAAAGCGATACCGATTGCTATACCTGGACATTTTTCTAGTTCGTTCTACAGCAATATAGACATAATGCAACCTATTGACATATAAGGAAGTGATAACCACATTCAGTTGTATTTGTTTCCCCACAGATTCCTTATTTCTGTCTAAATGTGATCGCATTGTGTTATTCTTTCAGTCTTACCCTACTTATGTTTAGTTTAAGCTAGCCTCATTACACTTACTTTTATACTAAGGTTCTACTAGTAGCATGTTTGTGTTCCACCAAACACACATAGGTTTGCTCATTAAAAGTTTTCACTTTAACGCAGTACAACCAAGTGAACTTGTAACACTAATCGTTTAATGAATCTCTTAACTGAGGTTAATTTAGCTAATATGTGACCCTTCTTACTATCGATCACCTATTTGTATGGCTTCAATGCCTCTACGTTGGGTTGCCATTGTGACCTCTGCCAGCTGATACCATAATCACCCCCAATAATGACTAGTTCAGTTTCAACAACTCCCACAATAAATTCTCCACCAGGTAATAAATAGCAAGAGAGTCGGGTTCTAAAAATATAATTGTTTCAAAAGTGAATTACTTCAAATTGAAATAAGCAAGTAAAGTGTTGGAATCAAAATATAAAAATCTATTTATTAGGGAAAAAGAAAAAAAAACTTCTTATCATATTATCTTAAAAAAAATCTAAATAAACAAATTCTATATGAAAAGAATGCAGCTGCTTAAAGAATATTAATTTTCAAAGCTAAAAGAAAAATTTAAATCATTCTACAACATGTTTATTGAAATTGGTCTCACATATTAGGCTCTGATAACTATTCTGAGATTTTGTCTCACCTTAATATAAAGCAAATACCCAATAAGTTCAATATTCAGAATCATTTCTCAACCACTAAGTACATTCAAACAAAATTATCACTTACAAATATTCAGCCACTTGAAGAACTACATTCTTTATGGTATCACAACACATATCACCTTTATCACTCAAAACACTGTGGGCACTACACACAAATTTCCACGTGAAGATCACACGCTGTACATTAAGAGAGGAATCCAGATCGATCACTTTATGAGTCCACGCAATTCCTAAATTGTCTGAAGTGAGTTCTACAGATTCCTACACTCAACCCGAAGTATTAGGTGCATACCTTGACGAATCTTGAATGCTTTCCTATTCCATGTAGTATTCCTGAAGTATTCTCTCTCATTGGCTGTCCCGCAGAATTTTTCTTTAGAGTTGTCGTTCAGCTGAATCGCCTCTTATGGTAGCTCTGAAGAGTTGTCCTTTACATTCTCCTTCAAATCATATAAATTTACATTTTCAACTTGGACCAGTACTCACTTCACAAACTGCTCATTTGGTTGTTTGTAAAACAAAAAGAAAATATCAAACAAAGGGAAATGATTCTAGTAAACGTTAACCAGATTAAAGTTCGGTATCTGCCCTTTACTGTAAATTTAGAATTTTCGGTTTACAAGAGTTATGTTCGGAATGGGTTGACAGAACACCCTCTTCACACAGCTAATTCTGTTTTACATGTGAAAGTTGCATTGAAGGAATTGACAATCGGTATCCTCCCCCATCATCATTTACCTGCCATTTCTATATTGCTCAAGCTGGAGTAAGAGCTCATTGCTTCACCATCACACTCTACGCATAAAGAAGACTGTCTCACATTCCCTCCTCATTGATGCTCCAATATACAGGGTGAATACAAAAGTCTGAACCCCCATTTATTTTTTGAACCGAAGCAGATATGTCAATTTTCATGAATCCAACGAATAGGAAGTTGTGGGTGGCCTATCCCATGGTGCTTTTCATCATCACAAATATGCAAATTAGGATACATTCAAAATTTATGTCAAAAACCGTAAAGGATAGAGAAAAAACACAAATGCAAACTTGTTCAGCATAAAAAAACAAACAAAACAAAAAAATCATCCAAATCGGACCAATCAATCACCCACAATCACGTGGTGAACTGTTTGTAGCTTACAAACAGTCACACTGCACAAACAAGTTACTTCAAGCAGTTTAAAAAAAAAGTTAATCAACAAAATGCTGTAGGCTTCCTGGGGATAATATTCATAGAATTATGGTCGAGTAACTTATTATAATTATGTTAGGTAAAATACTGCGCCAGTGAATTACACTATTCACAAAGTTTATGATATTTTAGGGTTTATCCCACTTACATAAAAGATACCTCCGCTTAAACAGGCCCGGCCTAGAGGAAAGAATAGGCACTTAGACTGACTTAACAATTTAACATATACTGTTTATTCAATATTCAACAAATGTATATAAAACAATATCGTATGGAAGGTAATGCAAATGATAATAATAATTTTAGATATGAATTTCAACTTGGTCAAGATCCAATTAAGATTGAAATAAAATAATACAATATGTAATTAAGAAATGACTTGTGGCAATTTGACTAATTATACGTTTCAATGAGTAATCACAATTCCAAATAATAACTTAGTAATTAAATTGTGTGGCATACAATAGAATGACTATCAATTAAGGACTCTTTAGACTAAACTTATAAGACAATGTAATTCAATATAGTGCTATGTAAATTAGGTATGATTGTATTTCTCAATTGTTCGATTATATAATTTATATCTCAAGGAAATTCGGGTTATACTGAATTTAAGATTACACAGTGATAACAATGTTCAACAGGAACTCAAATGATAAATTGTTCTATTTCTCTCGGAAAGTAAATTATAAATATGGCTTTAATAGCTCCGAAAAAATAATGAATGTAAACTACTGACTGAGTTACGTTATAATTGTCCTTCCCACTGTTTGATAGAATAATCCCTTTCCAAAATATGAATGTAATATATAAAATAGAAAGAATGAAATCATGTGAGGAATTAAAGAATTGGCCATTGAGACATTAAATTGGAAATGGGCTATACCGTGTCTTCCCAATCTGTCCGCTCTTGGATCTCTCTTGTCCTCTCTGTTACCACAGCTTGGTGGGAGGGGGGTCCTTCTCTTCCAACGGAGTGGCTCACAGGAAGATCGTCTCTGGCTTCTTGTACTGGATCTGGGTACTCCACGGGGCTCGGTACACATTCTTGCAACATCCCTCGCAAACCATGAAATTATTGGAATTGATGACGCTGGTTCTCAGCTCGATAGAAACTCTTCAAAAACACCTCGATAACGCGAGCTAACTAGATTTCAACTTGATGGTTACATTTTCATTAAACTACAACTCAAACTGGATTAATACTAAAATTTTAAACTTCCCATCTGGAATACTAGGATTACCAGATGGAGGCCGAATTAGTATAAAAATTTATGAGTAGTTCGCCACACACTCGGCTACGGGAATCGTTACATTGCTACTGACTAAAATCTTTCACTTAGCATGACTGACAAAACAATTTCGATTTCGACAACCAATCAAACTTCGGCATCCACGTGATCATTCCCTGTTTCTTTTCTCTCTTCAAAATCCAAAGTGCAATCCTTACATTCATCTTTATTGCTTTCTATCTGTTCATCCGGTTCTCCGATTCACTTGTCCTACTCTGGCAATACAACTTCTATCCTTGAATATGATTCTAACGATCAAAACAAAGCTGTGTAAACTGACTCTTACTTTTTCCTTCTGACAAACCTTAAAACTTGGCTCTCTATTGACAACTCCTAACACCCACGCATAAAAAATATTTAAAACAATTAATAACTTTATTTAATCTTTCTCTACATAAAAACTCTTCTAATCTTTACATAAACACTTAAATTCTGAATCTAAATAGACAATCCTGAACGCGAATAATAAAATAGCTCCTTTGCATAAATATTCTGAATATTCTAATTCTATCTAATTAATTCTCAAAACCTTACAATGCTCCATGTGATGACCGTGGGCACCATAACACATTTGGCTACGGAAACTAACTGATGCCAAAATATCGGCAAGCATGGCTCCAGTGAGGTGGGCTGCGTAACATAAACCTTGTCCTTCAGGTATCCCCACAAGAAAAAGTCAAGTGGTGTAAAATCAGGGGAGCGGTGTGGCCAACGAACTGGTCTTCCTCGGCGAATCCATTGTTGTCCAAACATCTCACTTACACGCTCGCGAACGACCAACCCATAATGTGGAGGAACTCCATCATGCTGAAACCACGTGCGCTGATACGAGGCCAATGGCAAATTGTCAGTGAAGTCTGTGACTACCACGTTAAGAATTTCAGCTCGGTAGCGTTCTGCAGTCAGTGTTCCATCATAAAAATACGGTTCAACCACAGTGTCATTGTACAATCCACACCACACATTGATTCTCCAGTTCACTTGATGAGTTGTTTCTCGCAGACATCGTGGGTTTTCGTCTGCCCAAGGTTGTGCCTGTTGATAACTCCATCCCTGGTGACCTGGGCTTCATCTGTCCACAACACCTCATGAATGAAGTTTGGATTGTCATCCAGGCAGGTAAGTAACCAGTTGCAGAAGGCAGCCCTAGCAACATAATCCAATGGCAGTAACTCCTGGTGACAATGAATATGGTATGGGTGAAAATGATGTGCGTGTAGAATGTTCAGAACAGTTCTCTGATGGCACCCAACATCTGCAGCAATTGCTCTGCTGCTTGTGTGGAGATTTGCAGCAACTGTAGCCAGAACTAGTGGTGTTGTGTCCTCGTCGCTTTGTGCCCTTGGTCGTCCTCGTTCTGCATTAACATTCCCTGTAGCCTCGAATCTTTGAATAATGTGATGCATTGTTTAACGAGATGGATGGCGTTCGTTAGGGTATCTGTCTTGATACAACCTAACTGCAGCATGTAGGTTTCTTCTTGCCTCTCCGAAGCAGAAGATCATGTTGACCATTTCCGGAACAGTGTAGCTTGCCATCCTGGAATTGTTCTGTCTTCTGTGTGCTAAAACATGCCTTTTATTTGCTTTTCCGCATGAAAATGAATGTGGGTATCGTAATTTATGTTAATTTTTTGATTTGCCTGCTTTACATGGTGGAAATATCAACATTCAGTTTTTCTTGTGCAGTGTGACTTTTGTAAGCTACAAACAGTTCACCACGTGATTGTGGGTGATTGGTTGGTCCGATTTGGATGATTTTTTTTGTTTTGTTTGTTTTTTTATGCTGAACAAGTTTGCATTTGGGTTTTTTTCTCTATCCCTTACGGTTTTTGAGATAAATTTTGAATGTGTCCTAATCTGCATATTTGGAATGATGAAAAGTGCACCATGGGATAGGCCACCCACAACTTCCTATTCATTGGATTCATCAAAATTGACATATCTGCTTCAGTTCAAAAAATAAAAGGGTGGTCCAGGCTTTTGTATTCACCCTGTATAACCTCGCCACATGCGGCCTCACTTTCAGCACAATAAATTTAATAAATTCGAGTAAGATCGAAGGTTTCCTATTCAGAACTTCCTCAAACTCATGAAAGTCTCTCCATATGTGAAGCTATTAGCATCACCTCATCAAATAAGTAAAAGACCAAAATTATCCTGACTCACCTTCAAATCATAATATTCCTCATTTCCGTTTCCAGCTAACAAGTTCTCTATTCTGTATCCCACCAAGCCATATCTTATTAATCCAAATTTTGAAAACACTCATTACTCTATTACAAAATTAGTTATCATGAAAACTCTTTAGATTCATCTGCCTACATGCTAATCACTTCCAAAGAACCCATTTCAAAAGACCACAATTCAATATATCAGCACTTATTCATAACAGTTCACTTTTCTGACACCTATAAGCAAAAAAATATAACAAACAACATTTGAAACGTCACAAATAAATAATAATCGCATTACTTAAGTTATTGCCAATATTTATTATAACGAAATTTATATTAGTTTGTGTATTAATTAATTCAAACACATAGTATGATTAAAATAGTTGATCAGTTAATTATAATGATAATGAAATAACAGTTCAATGACGTTTGTCTCTGATGAGGTTTTCCCTTCAATCTAGTCTACTTGTGATCGCAATGAATTTACGCGCTATGATCACTGATATGTATTTACTATTATTAATATTATTGTTACTATTATTTTGTATTTTAATTTACGATTTGTACGTTGCTTCGGGATGACTCTCGTCTCCTGCGCTTTTGCTGACTTGTATGTAGCCATCTTGTAAAAGCAACATGCGCTTGAATAGACATCATTTGTTTTTTGTTAATCCTGCTGCCTTTTCTTTAATGAAATACATCAATTTGGCGACGAGGGATGCGATTGAAGTTGATGAACTTTCTTTTGAGCAAGGTGAGACACAAATTTGAACTGGGGAATAACTGTGACGATGAATTTTTTCGGCGCGTCAGTAACTTTCGTTTTCGGGGATGATTGGAAACTGTTCGTAGAACGCTTAGAACAGTGGTTGGAGGTAAATGGTGTAGCTGACGAGAAGAGAGTGCCATTCTTGATTTCTGCAGTGGATGAGAAAACTTATAGATTGATGAGACAGTTGTGTCTTCCTGATTTGCCGAAATCAAAGACTTTTGTTCAACTGATAAAGATCATGGAGAAGTACGTTTTTCTGAAACCCCCAGTTTCTACGGCTCGCTTTCGATTTCACCGATTGACTCAAAACAGGAGCGAATCGATACATGACTTTTTATTGCGTTTGAAAACCGTTGCGAATGATTGTGAATTTCAAGATGGTTTAATGGATAGACTGCGTGACCAGCTCATAAACGGCATTACTTCTGAGACCCTGCAAAGAAAACTTTTGTTTGTGAAAGATCATTCCTATGAGAAAATCGTTGAGTTGGCATTGCTTTCGGAAGCAACAGAAAAAGATGTTCAGGACATACGAGGTGAGCAAGCAGTTGAATTGAATACTGTAAATCAAGTTCCATGTGCGATTCCCATTTCTTAAGATGCAGCACGTTAAGACTGAAAATCGTAAGACGACTGAACACTATAAATTTCGTGAGAGGCAGGTTTCACATAACAAAAAAAATGCCCCTAAAAGAGACAGTCAGTCTCCTCCTGTTCAAAAAAAATGTTTTTGTTGTGGCAGTTGTTCACATTTGAAACCACAGTGTAAATTTAAGGATTACAACTGTCATGTGTGCGTAAAAAGAGGCCATTTGAAGATCATGTGCAGAAAAATGCCATCAGTAGGTGAGTCATCAGAAGTTAAGCAAAATAGTTCTATTGTTAATGAAGATCAACAATTAAACTGTAACACCTTAAGAGTACTCCAAGTTGAAAATTCATCTATGCAAGTAAAACCCCTTCATGTTCAAGTGACTGTGAATGGCAAACCCAAGACTTTTGAAGTAGATACAGGTTCGGCTGTTACTATTATCGGTGAGAGTCAGTATGAAAAACTTTTTAAGATGATTCCATTAGAACAATCACAATTAAAGCTGAGCGCTTTTGGAGGTCATGATTTAACAATGTTAGGTACCATATGTGTTAATGTGCAGTGGGATGATGAGTCAAGAAAATGCAAATTATATGTAATTAAAGGATATGTAACTTCTTTATTGGGTCGGGATTTACTTAGTGCTTTTAAGAAATGGGTTGTTATGCAGAAGTGCTTATCACAGAAATTCAACATAAGTACGGAAAACGAATGTGTGAATTCTACAAAAGAAAATATTTCTTTACCTTCTATTCAAGGTATAGAGGATAAGCTAAAATCTGTCTTGTGTAGATATGATAATGTTTTTAAACAAGGAGTAGGAGTATTAATGGGGTTGAATTAACTTTACCTTTACAAAAGAGGCAAATCCTATTTTCTTGTCCGCGCGTAACCCACCATTAGCCTTGCGTGATAAAATTGGCCAAGAATTGGACAGATTAATATTGGAAGGCGTTCTTGAACCTGTAATGCATTCTAGGTGGGCAACACCGATTCTTGCGGTAGAGAAGAAAGATGGTTCCATTACGTTAGCAGGATTGTATAATTTGACGGTCAACAAATTTTTAGAAAAGGTAGTTTATCCTTTGCCTACTTTTGAAACGATTGCAGAAAATTTAGCTGGTGGTTCTTGGTTTTCGACAATTGATTTTCAATCGGCTTATAATCAATTGCCCCTTGATGAAATTTCAAGTGAGATTATGACCATCAACACTCATAAGGGATTATTCTGAGTAAAACGTTTATTTTATGGAGTAGCTTGTGCTCCTGCATTGTTCCAGTGTACTGTTGAAAACATTTTTAAGCCCTTAAAGGTACAGCCTTTTTTAGATGATATATGCTTGTCAGATAGCTCTGCAACTGATCATGAGCTTGAAACGATCCAAATGTAAATTCTTTCAAAGCACTATACGCTTCTTAGGATATCAGTTTAGTAAGGATGGTTGCAAAGCTTTGGGGAATAAGGTTCAGCAAATTTTGGATGTCCGAGCACCAGAAAATTTAACAGAATTGATAACGCTAGTTGGAATGATTAATTATTATAACGATTTTTGCCAAATATTCAGGTTATTATGGAACCTTTTTACTATTGTATGAGGAAAGGTAATAAATTTATATGGGGTCCTAATCAACAGAGAGCTTTTGATCACGTTAGGAAATTATTGCAAGATGCAAAAATTTTAACTCCCTTTGATCCTGATAAACCTTTGATTTTATCTGTCGATGCTTCTCCTATAGGCGTGGGAGCAGTTCTTTCTCATGATATTAATGGACAGAGATACCCAGTGGCTTATACTAGTGGTTTTTTGTCTACTGCACAGCGTAATTATTCCCAGACAGAGCGGGAAAGACTTGCTATTGTGCTTGGCATAAAGAAATTTCATTACTAATTGTATGATGGTTCCTTTATTTTAGAAACAGATCATAAACCCTTGTTGGCAATCTTTGGTTCAAAAAGAGGTCGGAATTTACTGGTAGCAGCAAGACTGATTCGTTGGGCTGCTTTTCTGAATAATTATAACTTTGATATTCGTTATGTGTCCACTAAAGATAATGTTATTCCTGATGGGTTATCACGGTTGAGTGAAACTTCCCTTACGTTTACAGAAGATTCTATTCTTTCACATGGTAATGTTTTCCAGATCCAATTATCTTTGCTTCCTGTAACTTTTGTGAATTTGCAAGAACATACCGAGCGTGATACAGTACTATGTACTGTTAGTCAATTCGTATTTAACCTTTTCCCAGCCAGCTATTTTCTTGAGAAAATGATTCTTCTTACAGGGGGATAGAAAATATTTTTTAAAAAATTCAATAACTGATATACTGCTTTAAAATTTTAAATTTGTGATCTTGAATATAATTGCTTTTGATTAGTAATTTTTTTGATCGATTAAAAGTAATGGTTTTTTTTAAACAATACATTAAAATGTATAATAAAATTTTCTATTTGAAAAACTTGGTTTTAATCATTTTTTAAAAAATTACAAATGTTATAATTTCGTATTTGAAAAAAAACAAAATTTAGGGAAAAATCTTATCTAAATAAAGCAAAAAAAATTTTTTTAATATCTTTATTTGTTTTTTTTTAACGATTTTTTATATAACTGAATGTAGAATATTTTTACTTTTTTTTTTCAAATACCTACGTAATTTGTTGTTAAATAGGTCACACCTGCCTGACAATAGCCAGAAAATCACATAATAGGATTTTAATCTCTTTCTTTGATAAAGGATAGACGTGGATTTATCTAACTTCCTCATATTCTGAGAAGTGATCAATCTCAAATGACGTCATCAAGAAACGATCCTGATAGCAATGGTTTTTACTTTTTTGAAATAACTTATGAATAAAATGTAATTTACGAAAAAAAAAATTTAAAACATAAATAAAAGGTATCATTTTAATATAATTCAATCATTAAATGGTTTAAATGTGCCCTGGAATTTTTTAATAAATTCGTAATTTTAGATGTTGCTAAGTTTCTCCATACACAAGCTTTCTAAAATTTAGAATATTATTGATTATAAATAAATTTGGGGTATATAATTTATTGGCAGTTAATTAAAAAGCTTTCAAGAATTCAACAAAAGCAGTTTGAAGTTTTTATCGATAATAGAAAATTTCTTATAAGCATTTTTTTATAGTCATGATTTCAGCCCTCCCCCCCTCCTTTGACAACACCTGTGGAAAATCATTTTTTATTATATTTTCTCATTTAATTTAAAAATTTTAAGGGATATACTAGTAGTAATGTGCATCTGATAAAAAATAAAAAAAAAATTAGCAATTTATCTGTAATAGAATTTCAGTTATATGCATTTAAATTTTGTAATGTGTTATATGGAATTGACATGGCTACAAGTGGCCTGATTCGGCCACCTCCGCTGGGAAAAGGTTAATGGGTGGCCTGCGTATTCTACTGTGCCACCCACGTGCGGGGGCGGGACTCCCTTGTGACCCTTCGACAAATCTAAACCCCGGAACGTGGAGGCAAGGGAGGGTAGAACTCGATTAGGTCAGAAAAAAAAAGGCCAATCAGTGTGTTTCAAACAAAAATAGACATATTT
>JAHWFO010087178.1:473649-533552 GCA_023313115.1 Rhysida immarginata | reverse complement strand
TGAACAGATATGGGCGACTATTTTCCATACACACCTGTGCCCTCCTTTTACTTCTCCATTCCAAATTAGTGCTCGGGAACGCTTATGTGAGCTCAGCTGTACAGCTTCTGGTTTTGTCTAATGAAATTGTGTTACTTTGTTGCAAATGATCTTCAACTTAAAGCAACCATACATTTAGCCACTATAAATTAGTGGAACTGTAAAAGACTTGTTTTTCTTGAAAACTTAACGCGAGCGTCCACGGTAATAAAATCAATTGTCACTATCGCTCAAATGCGTATACGTCAAGCATCGGGAAAGATACGGTAAGCAGGGCGACATGTTTTTTAGACTAATACCAGACTTGAGAAAGTTCTCTTAACCGACGTGGGAAAATTTTATCTAAATAAAAAAAAGAACGGTCTCACCAATCATGTGGGCATGATGTTTTCTCAACTTCGATGAACTCCGCACAACAGAAGAAAATCACCAATGAACCAAGGCTTAGACATGGGCAGCGTTCGATTCACAGCAGTTCTCTTGCAATTCTTTCCACAATTAATTAAAATAACAGCATGCTCGGTCGATTTCTAGCGATTATAAAGTTCCGTTGCACACTTATTATTTTAATTCAATTGCCACAAGAAGCTACGTATAAGCTAAGTGCAAGCGCCATTTTCGAACTTCGCTTCGATGTGCACTTATTCCTCATTGCTTGCACTAGCGATTTCACATACGTCCATCCTCGTCAAAAATTTGAGAAGAACACACAAAAAATAAAACTTTAAAACATTTATTTTTAACAATAACAAAGCATAAAGAAAAACTGCAATTCTTTTCAGAATCTCTCCTCGCTGCAACAGAGCCCAGCGCTGCTGCTGAAACTATTGTTGCCACGAACAGAAATCTCAAACTTCTCCCAACAATTACGTTAGACACCATTTATTATTTCTGTTATAAAAACGTTATACAACACACTCAGTTTCACATAACGACCGCAAATAAATCATAAGATTATCATAGTAAATTAGACGAAACAGACAAATTAACGGGCAAAAACACACACACAGATGCAAACAAACCACTCATACCGGAGCACCTCCCCCACCATACACACTCACACTGACTTACAGTCACACTACATTAGATTCAATGCTGTTGCCTTTTTATAGAATTAGAGACTCACTCACAATTCATGATAAAGTTTTATTCTCTTATGATAGGATTGTGATTCCTAAAATGCTAACACAGTTAGTGTTGAAAGAGTTACATGGTACTCACATTGGCATAGTTAAAATGAAATTGTTAGCACGGTCTACAGTGTGGTGGCCGGGTGTTAATGCTGATATTGAAAAATTGGTGAGATCCTGTTCCTTTTGTCAACTTGAAGCATCTATGCCTTCTAAGACTTCGGAGGTACGATGGCCAGTACCACCGTTTGGGATAGAGTACACATTGATTTTGCCGGTCCTTTCTTCAATAAATGGTTTTTGCTAGGTGTTGATGCAGCATGTAAGTGGCCTGAGACAGCCATACTTGACAGTCCTTCAGCATTGGAAACTAAGTTTGTTCTAGAAGAGTGGTTTGCTAAAAATGGGCTTCCGTTACATGTTCATTCGGATAATGGTACACAGTTTACCAGTCGAGAGATTACGCACTTCCTTAGCAATAATGGTATTTACCAGACGTTTTCTCCTCTGTACCATCCTGCTACAAATGGTACGATAGAAGGTTTTATTAGAGTGTTTAAGAGCACCATGAAGAAATTGATTTGTGAAGGAATACCAATTCGTTCTGCAGTTTCTCAATTTTTGTTGTCCTACCCTACTGTAAGTACAGGAAAATCACCGTCCGAACTTTTCAAACTTAAAAATATGCTTTCACGATTGGATTTGTTACTTCCACGTTCGAATTCTTCCATTGTTTTCTTCCTGGTTAGTAGAAATTTTAAGGAAGACGATTGTTGCTTTGTACGTGCTTATCGTGGTTCCAAAAAATGGGTAGACGGAGTTGTTTTGAAGCGTTTGTCTTCCATGACTTATTTGATCTGTTCCACAATGGTATGGAATGGAAACGTCACATCGATCAATTGTGTAACCGTCAGTCTGAACAGTTTGTTCTGAATGCGCATCGTCCCAGACACTTGCTTGATTCAGAGTTGGATTCACACTTTGATGATACTGGGACTGCTGAAAATGTTGTTTTAGGTGAGGATATGATCCTTGACGAAGAGATCGTTCAGCTTGGTGAAGAAGGGGATAGTGGAGGATTGGGAGAATTACAAAGTAGAGTTGATCACGAAAGAGGTGAGGTTCAGCGAAGTGTAGAGCCGCAGCAAGAAATTCGTAGATCGGAAAGGCTCTGTCGCTTGCCAGTTAGACTCCAAGACTTCGTTATTGATAAAACTAAAAGGAGGAAATAGTTGATATGTATTTACTATTATTAATATTATTGTTTATATTATTTTGTATTTTAATTTACGATTTGTACGTTGCTGCGGGATGACTCTCGTCTCCCGCGTTTTTGCTGAGCTGTATGTCGCCATCTTGTAAAAGCAACATGCGCTTGAATAAACGTCATTTGTTTTTGTTAATCCTGCTGCCTTTTCTTTAATGAAATACATCAATCACTAAACAGGTCTCGTAGAATAAGGTTGTCTTTAGCAAGAGTTATTGTATGAACTAATACAAATAACTTATCTGTAATCATAGACGTTTCTTTGACAATATACGATGTAGCGCACACGAGGCTGACATTTTCTTGCACGATGTTTCTGATTGTCACCATTGCTCGCCGATGCCAATCGATCCAGATGCTGCTGATACTTGTTACCGACACTTCCACTTGCTTCAAAGAACGTACATGGAAAGAAATGACCGTAGTGTCGGAATCGTTGATGTGACTGGCAATGCTTTCCCTCCATTTTGATGGTGGTTCCCTCGGGTGGGGTATTGGCAACATTACAACTTTTTTTACATTCAATTATGTGATTCAGAAAATAGTTTTTTTAAGATATAATTATAAAGAAATAAAAAGAAAAGAAAATTTTTCAAATAAACTATTTAATTATCTCCATATTTAGCAAATTTTAGAGTATATTTCTATTGTTAGAATTTTTCTAAAAAAATCAAGTATATAAACTCGATATAATTTATATGAAGTGGATTTTTTTTCCGAATTTTTCAGTGGATTTTCTAAATATACTATCATGAACAGATGATAAAACTACCTTCATCTGTTCTTGATAATATATTCACAAAACAACATAATATGTAGTATGTAAATTACAACAAAAAAGAAAAACTACAGATTATGTTAATTTGTAAACAATTATTAAAAAACATGCTGAAATGCTCTAAAAACTGATAATCCTGTGTTTACTCTGTAACGAATGGTATAAATTTTAGTTAAAAAATTTGTTCCTAAACTATTATAAACGTAGAAGTGAAAATTTATCTAAAATTATATGTGTAAATTTTTAACAATTTTCTATTATTTCGCAATTCAGTTATGCTTAAATCTCGATTTATAAGCTTCAATGAATGACATATTTATTGAATATTCTTTGAGTAAAATATTAGTTTAGTCAAAAATGTTGTTCATTCCTAATGAAAATTTTTTTAAAGTATAGTACATTAGCTGAAAATTTTTAGTAATTTTTATTTTCTTTCAATTTTTTTTATTTTTTTTAGGTAAAATGCCAAAACGTAAAAATGATGTTCTCCATTTCTTGCTCTACTGTCATTTATTTTCATTTACGTTCTTTGCTTTTTTCACATTGTTTCTGAATGCTGTCTTTGTTCACCGACGCTATTCGATCCAGACTTTGCGGACGTTTGTTACTGCTGCTTCCCCTTAGCTGTCGCCTCTACACCCAGTTTTCTTGCTGATTACCGTACACTTAGATTTCCTGCTGATTACCATAGACCTCGGCCAGCCATTCAGGGATGCCGTGATGACCCACCTTGTCGTTGTCAGGCCGATCGTACCTGCTGAAGATTTGTCATTTTCTCATCCTTTTGACTCTCTCTTCATGTACTGATCAGACGAACGAGGTGATCAGTCAGTATTCATGGGATTCCAGCACATGTAGAGGCCAGCATTCGCGATCCATATGTCTCACTCATCTTTTGCTGGCAGCAGCTTTCTCCCAAGTCGTACTGATGCTCTTTACAACAGAGCAAAGACATTCTTCAGAGAGGGTCGGTCAGAGAGAGATCTCATCAGGGAGAAACAGTCAGAGAGGGAGACGTTGAGCCATCCCAGCTACGTTAGATAGCTGTTTTTATTCACTTCTGTAAACGCATTGAGAATTGCCTCTGCCGCAGAGCATTAAAAAATGTTCAACTTTTCTGAACTGACGGACGACCTTTATCCAATCACAGTCAAGCACCGGAGGAAAGGAAAATGGCTGATGATAAAATTGCCACTGCTGGCCTAGCTGTAGATAATTATTAAAATGACTATTTTTTAAATAGAGAAATATTGTGTTGTTTTAAGTAATTATAAGGATTTGTTAATTTATAGGAACGATTCTGAATAATTTAACTTCTTCTAAGAAGTTAGATCGCAAAATTAAACATGATCGACTCTTCGATAGCTTTGATAATGAATTTGATAACATTGTGATGATCAGCGATTATTCAAAAGTTTATTCCTATAGTTTTCCAAACTTTTATATGCAGAGAACTATAAAAGTTCTCATGTACGTGTATATTAATAGGATAAGGATATTAAGCGCTTGTATTTTGATTTTACAGCCATGCCATGGTTTGTTAATTGAAGCGCTTCAATTAACAAACCATGGCCATGCTTTCAAAACAATTTATGACTGCGAACAATGTAATGCGAGAGAGACAGCTAACTGCCATGTCTCTCAGTGAGACTCTCCAGCCATGGTCTATCTATCATTCTGGGTACGCTCCGGCACATGACACGTCAGTGGGAACAACGATGCATCCGTCCTATCATCAGCAAAGAGCTGAGAGGATGGACGAATAGTCGGACAGAAAGAGCATGTTAAAATAGTTATCAGTGAGAGATAATCTCCGTCCCTTTTTATAACCTTTTTTCCTTGCTGCACGGGATACCTCTGCACGGGATATCTCTTTTTTTAAATCGGTTTCCTTCCAAAAAAACGGAGCTACCAATCGAAGTCACAGTCTACCTCCCCCCCTTCTCGTTGCCTTGTTGCTCCTTTTTTACTTTGCTGCTGTAACCTATCATCAGTGATGATTTCTCTTAAGAGGAAAGAAAAGAGATCATGAATGGAAATTCGAATCGAAAAAAATATAAAATAATGTACAATATTTTACTTGCTAACTATAATTTCACAGATGCAAATTAATTAATGAGATAAGCTTAACTAAAATACAGGCTTGAAATGTAATGAGGTGTACTAATAATAAATTTTATTTATTTACTAGCAGAGGTATCCTGCAGAGGATAATTACACTTGTAGGTAAACAGAACAATCTCAAAAAATTAAAATTTTAACTCCCAATTGGTTAAAAAAAATAACACTGCGGAGCATCACCAGTTATTTTAGACTCAAGTTTTTCTTGCCCTTGACTAAAACCTATTATACCCTCTTGCTCTATACGAAACTTCCGTTGTTCAGATGTTTCAAATGCCCGTATAGCTTTTTCTGTTTTAGTTGCAGAGTTTCTATGACCAATACTGGTTCTTGCTCTTTCCTTTCCTGACACATAATTTTTTGCCAGTCATCTGGAAGTTTGATAGGGAGCTGAAGGGAGACACGCATGACTCATTTGCCTCAACAATAGACGCTACCTTATTAATGTTCTGTCACTGCATCATCATTTGAGGAGCAAACATGCAAAACCGCATAAGTCACACAAATCAGAAGTTGATAAAACTGCAAAAAACGTGTATTGTGTAAAGTATGAGGGTTTTTCTTAATTTTTTTCAAAATAGTTGTTAATGCTTTTAAAAACTATTTTGTCCTGTGCTGTCAAATCATAAGTAATTGGTTTTTATGGGAAAACAATTTTAATTTTTGACATGTGCTGATTAGCTTGAAATCATGGGACTTGTGCAGTTTTGCATGAAACCAGGCATGATCAGCATTGATGATTGCATTCCATCTCTTTACTTTGTGTTATGGGGCAATAGACTGTTTCTTTGTTAGCAAAATCTGATAACTAAGAAAATACTTATGGTTTCATGCCCAAGTGATAGGCACCAAAAATACATTGAAAAAACAGACAGTGCTTTGCTTACATAACAAAATGGTACTAATCATTTTACTAGCAATTTTTTAAACAATATAAAATTTTTGATTGTACACTGTGCAAAGATTAATCAAGGAATACAAAATTACTGTTCACTTTACTAACAATCTGTTTAATGATATAAAATATTTTGATTGAACACTGCAAAGATTATTAAAAATTACTGTTCATTTTACTAAAAATATGTGTAAGGATATAAAATTTTTTGATTAAACACTGTAAAGATTATTCAAGTGATATAAAATTGCTGTTCTTTTTAAACGAAACAACCACAGTCTTCGTCAAGACAGTCACACTCATTGTTGACATCGTCATCGGGTTCTTCGGTTTCTGAACTCTTATCAATAATGTTGGCATCCCATTTCAAGAAATCCACTTCCCGCCAATCGTTGGCGAATATAGTCTGCAATAGACCCTCCACCTCCTTTTTCTTGGCAGCTAGGATAGGATGTCCAATACTAAGATCATGAAGAGGTCTTGCTTTTTCTTGAGTTGTCCATCTCTTTTTCAAAAGAGTCTTAGACAATGACTGTTCGTTGTACCTGAAGAATTCCGATGCTTTTACTAGTATGGACTCTGTAGTCTTTCCTGCCTTTTTTCGTTATGGAGATTCTTTTCATCTTACTGATTTTGTCCTATTTTATGAAGCACGTCGACAAGGACTTGGTGTCTTTCATAGTCCAATCCTCACTAAGCTTTCGCACCTCTCCTACGTCACTATAGATCGAGCAGTACTCCTCCTTCGTATGAAACAGACTTCATATTCGGATTCGCAAGGTATCTCTCTATAGAGAATGGCTGTCATTTCATTTTTTTCAGAAAGTGGACTTATGCGGTTTTGCATGTTTGCTCCTCATTTTATGCTCATTATTAATAATTCTTGGAAACGAACGTTCAGTCATCGCATTATCAGCATCTCAGTTTCCAAAATATACACATTCCTACAGAATATATTCAAAATATATTATTATGAAATGTTTGGATCTGATGTGCTAACAAATAAGCTGGGTGACAACCCCGGCGTGGCTAGGATTTTATTAGATTAAATTTTGCAGTAGCTTAAAAATAAAAACATAAAAACGCTTAGAATTAATACAGTATAAATTCTTAATGAAAATTCGAAAAAAGTTTTTTAAAGACTCACATAGGATGGACCTCTCCAAGGATGCCACTGCAAGTCTAAATAATTTCTTACTCACGTAAACTTACTTTAGATATACACTTGATGTTGTTGCATTTCCCACTCTTCTGTCGATGTTTTGAAGCAAAACTTGGCCATTCTTCACTTTGTGTAGTCTAGCGGTCGCCGATTCTTCCATTTACTTGCTTAGCACTTCCTCAATACAGCACGGAGCTAAAAGAGTGCTGCCTCTATCGTCTTACCACTCTTTCTCAATAGTCTGCTAATTCTCCATTTTCTCCAATTACTGATGATTTTTAAAGATTTTCAGGAAATTGTTAATTACTAAGAACTCTCTTTTCTAAGAAAAACCTGAACAACAGGAATTCTATGCATTGTTACAAATTGAATCTTATCTTTATTGCACAAAATTTGCCTTCCATTGTTGGTCATGAGATATCTCTTGCTAATATGCACTGCCTTCATCATGAATATCGATTTTTATCAATAATTATTATTTTTTTCGAAATGTGAGGAAGACAGTGATCTTCTCATGTTGTGAATATCAAGTATGCAAAATTTCATCAAGATCGTATTAAAACTGTAGATTTGTATATGAAAGAAACACCCTTCTTTATATCTATAGAAGATTTATTTATTTATTTATTTATTGCGGGTTAGAGGTAAGGTTACAAAAAATTACAATAGTGCCCCCAGAAGCCTGCATGGTGAAAACCGAAAAGGTAGACCAAGCGGGCACAATCTATCTTCTATCTTCTTCTTCTTTTCTCTTTCCATCCATCTATATATATAACTAGCAGAAGAGCCGGCGTTGCCCGGGATAATTACACAGTAGGTAAACAGAACAATCTCAAGAAGGCAAATAAATTGATGTGTTTTTTGGAAATAAAACGTGCCAAACACAAGAACACACACACAAACACACACACATACACACACACACACACAATGAAACACATACACACTTTTCCTTTGCCTCATCGAGAGAGACTGCCTTATCTATATCGTCTATTATATCCATTTCCTGTTAATTGTTACTAATTCTTGGAAACTAATGTTCTATCATTGCATCATCATTTTATGTACATTCTTATAATTCTTTGAAATGAACTTTCTGTCATTGCATCATCATTTTGTACTGACTGTTATTGGTGAATTGCGTGTTGATAATTTTTGTTGCACAAACTTTGCCTTGCATTGTTGGTCATGAGATATTTCTCATTAATATGGCCTGCCATAACCAGGAATATAGATTTTTTATCAATAATTATTATTTTCCCGAAATCTGAGGTAGACAGTGACCTTCCTCATGCTTTCAAGGTCAAGTATGCAAAATTTCATCAAGATCAGAATAAAACTCTAGATTTGCATAAGAAACAAACAAATCCAAAAACAAACAAACAAACAAATAGACCCACAAACATCCTTCTTTATATATATAGAACTAGCAGAAGTAACCGGTGTTGCCCGGGATAATTACACTTGTAGTTAAAGAGAGCAATCTCAAAAAATTAAATTATAAATCACAATTGCTTAAATAATAACTCAATCAGTACAACACAGAGCAAAGGGACTAACCATTCTAAGAAAAATACAAAAAACAGGAAGTCTAGATGATATACCGGGACTCTATCTAAACTCTTCTTGTCTTGCCTTACCACTGCGGAGCATCACCAGATACTTTAGACTCAAGTTCTTCTTGCCCTTGACGCAGAAGCTCTTATACCCTCTTGCTCTATTTGAAATTTCCGTTGTTCAGATTTTTCCATTGCCCGTGTAGTCTTTTCTCTTTTAGCTGCAAAATTTCGCTGACCAATACTCGTCCTTTCTGTTTCTTTTCCACACACATAAATTATTGCCAGTCGTCTGGATGTTTGATAGGGAGCTGAAGGGAGACACGTGTGACTCCTTTTCCTTCTCAATAGTTGCTGTGTAACGGCATCATCATTTTATGCTCATTATTAATAATTCTTGGAAATGAACGTACAATCATCGCATTATCATCATCTCAGTTTCCAAAATATTCATATTCGCACAGAATATAGTCAAAATGTATTTTTATGAAATGTTTTGATCTGCTGTTCTACCCGGTAAGCTAGGTGAATAAACCCTGTTCGAACCTTTGTTTGTTTTTTTTTATTAAAATTTGATAAAAACGCTTAGAAATAATGCAGTAATAATTCTTAATGAAAATTCGATAAAAAAATTTTTAAAAGCTCATAATGGAAGGATGCCACTGTTAGTCTAAATAAATTCTTACTCTCGTAATCTTATTTTAGATGTGCACTTGATGTTGTTGCAATTCCCTTCTTCTCTGGATGTCTTGAAGCAAAACTTGGCCATTCATCACTTTCTGTAGTCTAGCGGTCGCGGTTTCTTCTATTTATTTGCTTTCCATTTGCTCAATAGAGCACGGAGCTAAAGGAGTGCTTCCTCTGTCGTCTTTCCACTCTTTCCCAATAGTCTGCTAATTCTCTATTAATGCCAATTACTCATCATTTTTAAAGATTTTCAAGAACTCTCTTTTCTAAGAAAAGCCTGAATAACAGGAATTCTATGCATTATTACAAATTGAAATTTATCTATATTGCACAAACTTTGCCTTTCATTGTTGGTCATGAGATATATATTTTTGATCCCTGCCTAGTATTTGTGGATTGCGTGTTTATACCATTGTTGATACCTATAGTTGCACAATCTTAGCCTTGCATTGTTGGTCATGGGATATTTCTCACTAATATGCCCGGGCATAACCATGAATATCAATTTTTTATCAATAATTATTATTTTTTCGAAATCTCAGGTACACAGTGGCCTTCCTCATGCCTTGAAGTTCAAGTATGCAAAATTTCATCAAGATCGGAATAAAACTGTAGATTTGCGTAATAAAAAAACAAACCCACAAACAAACAAACAAACAAACAGACCCACAAACATCCTTTTTTATATATATAGAAGAAGGATGTTTGTTTGTTTGTTTGTGGGTTTGTGGGTTTGTTTCTTATAAAAATCTACAGTTTTATTCCGATCTTGATGAAATTTTGCACATTTGACCTTCAAACCATGAGGAAGGTCATTGTCTACCTCAGATTTAGAAAAAAAATAATTATTGTTAAAAAATCCATATACATGGTTATAACAAGGCATATTCATAAGAAATATATCATGATCATCAATGCAAGGCAAAGTTTGTGCAACAATAGTTATCAACAATGGTGTCAACACGCAATTCACAAAAACTCTGTACGGACCAACAATATATATCTCATGACCAACAATGCAAGTAAAAGTTTGTGCAACAATAGGTATCAACAATGGTATCTATAATGCAATCAACACGCAATGCACCTACATTATACAGGGATAGACAATATATATCTCATGACCAACAATAAAAGGCAAAGTTTGTTCTTTATAGATAAGGATGAATTTACAACAATGCATAGAATTCCTGTTATTCAGGCTTTTCTTAGAAAATAGAGTTCTTAGTACTTAACAATTTCTTGTAAACCTTTAAAAATGATCAGTAACTGGAGATAATGGAGAGTTAGCAGACATTTGTGAAAGGGTGGAGAGATGACAGAGGAAGCATTCCTTTAGCTCCGTGCTGTACTGAGCAAATAGTAAGGAAGTAAATAGAAGATTCGGGACTGATAGACTACACAAAGTGACAAATAGTCAAGTTTTGCTTCAAGACATCGAGAAAAGAGTGGACTTGTAGCAACATCATGTGTATTTCTATAGTAAGATTATGTCAGTAACAAATTATTTAGACTAGCAGTGGCATCCTTGGAGAGGTCCATCCATAGCGAGTTTTTAAAAAAATTATTGTCGAATTTTCATTCAGAATTTGAACTGTATTAATTCTTAGCGTTTTCATGTGTTTATTTTTAAGATATTTCAAAATTTATTTCAAAAAAAAGTCCGAGCCACGACGGGATTATCGCCTAGCTTATTTTGTAGCACAGCAGATCCAAACATTACATAAAAATAAATTTTTTCTATATTCCTGAACGTTCGTTTCCAAGAATTATTGATAATTAGCATAAAGTGAAGATGCAGTAACAGAACATTAATAAGGCAACGTCTGTTGATTGGGCATAGCAGTCATGCGTGTCTCCCTAGTACTATATATATAACGAAGGATGTTTGTTTGTTTGTTGTTTGTGGGTTTGTTTCCTTTGCAAATCTACAGTTTTATTCTGATTTTGATAAAAATTTGCATACGTGACCTTCAAACCATGAGGATGGTCACTGTCTACCTCAGATTTCGAAAAATTAAAAATTATTGGAAAAAATGGATATTAATGAATAGGGCAAGGCATATTAATGAAAATATCACATGACCAACAAGGCAAGGCAAAGTTATGCAACAATAGATATCAACAATGGTGTGAACACGCAATGCACTAACACTATGCAAGGATCAACAATATTAAACTCATGACCACTATGTAAGGCAAAGTTTGTGCAATATAGATAAATTTCAAATTTTAACAATGCATAGAATTACTGTTATTCAGGCTTTTCTTAGTAAAGAGAGTTCTTGGTACTTCACAATTTCTTGATAATCTTTAAAAATGATCAGTAACTGGAGATAATGGAGAGTTAGCAGACTATTGTGAAAGAGTGAAAAGACGACAGAGGAAGCACTCCTTTATCTCCGTGCTGTATTGAGGAAATGGTAAGCAAGTAAATATAAGAATTGGCGACTGTTAGACTACGCAAAGTGATGAGTAGCCAAGTTTTGCTTCAAGACATCGAGAGAAGAGTGGAATTCCAAGAAAATCAAGTGTACCTCTAAAGTAAGATAACGTTAGTAAGAAATTATTTAGAGTAGCAGAGGCATCCTTGGAGAGGTCCATCCATTGTGAGCCTTAAACAAATTTTTTCCGAATTTTTATTAAGAATTTTTACTGTATTAATTCTAAGCGTTTTCATGTGTTTATTTTTAAAATATTGCAAAATTTAATCAGAAAAATAAGTCCGAGCCACGCCAGGGGTATCACATATTTCCTAAAAATACAATTTAACTATATTCTGTGGGAATGTGATATTTTGGTAACTGAGTTGCTTATAATGCGATGATTGAACGTTCGTTTCTAATAATGGTTAATAATGAGCCTTAAAATGATGATGCAGTGAGAGATCTTTAATAAAGCAGCGTTGTCGGGGATTTCTGAGGCGATCGAGAGCGAGCAACGCGATGCTCGTCGATGGACCTCCCCCGTTGGAGTCCGTTGATCAGCCGATCATTCATTGGATGAAAGCGAAAGATATCAGCTAATGAAGACTAAGAAAGATCGAGAGAGGAATCGCGGGATGGTGGCACGGAAAAAAAAGACAGAAGAGTTTCGGATGGCAGCAAGAAAAAGGCAGTGGATAAGGGAGTGAAGGGGCGAGTTCTCCGAAAACGCGTGGGAAGAAGAAGCAATAGGCGCT
The DNA here is from genome assembly GCA_023313115.1 of Rhysida immarginata. Classification (NCBI taxonomy): domain Eukaryota; kingdom Metazoa; phylum Arthropoda; class Chilopoda; order Scolopendromorpha; family Scolopendridae; genus Rhysida; species Rhysida immarginata. The sequence goes on along the minus strand of JAHWFO010087178.1, from coordinate 520,736 downwards.
CTTGGTCCTACGTCCCCACGAGCTATTCTCATCCCCGAGCGACAGGAAGTGCATTGGCGAACGACAGGAGCCTGGAGCGCGACACGAGAGATTCTACAACCCAATGATGACCGACCGACAGCGGAGGAGCGAGGGAGATCGCACAAGCACATCAGCATCGCCCACGATTCTGGTCAAGAACTTTCTATGCGACTACATGTGAGGTCGTGGACGACATGATAGGAATCTGTGTAGCAGCAAGCGACAGCCAGAGGACCGACAATTTACCGGATAATCTAGCAGGTAACGGGGGGGCTTTTGTGGTCACGTGACGCGCGGCCGCTCCGTTCCTGGCTTGAACTGGGAACTGATAGATGTAAGCTTAGTAATAGTAATTTAGACTGTAGTTTACTGTGTTATGATATATAGTGCGTTAAGTCCGTCCGCCACGGTGACGAGTAGAGTGATATATACTTTGCTTGTGTTCTTTGTAGTTATGACAGTCACCTCAGAACCCACCTCGCTAATGACGACGGAAGGTTTGCCACAATCCTGCAGAAGTTTTTCATTGCTGCCACCTTTACCTGCCCTATCATGACCGATTCAAGAAAAAGCCACTAAAGTGAACTTTTATTAATTTAACACGGACTTTACAATTATTATGCATATAAATAATTAGCTCTCTGCCGAGTGTAGCAGTTCATTAAACGTCTAATTAAACGTTCTTTATTTCTATACATACACCTACCTCTGTTAACGGCCCATACACTTACCTGAAAACCCCGTTACAGAAAAGGGGCGGCTTGGAGCAGAGCGTGTCAAGCGAGAAATCGGCAAAAAAAAAACAACTTTTTTTTTTGGATCTGAACCTTTCCACTGCGTATAAAGTGAACTGTTGCTATTGATTTACGACGAAATTTGTGAGGAGTGGCGGCTTATTAGAATTAAAGTAATTGGAACTAACTATTAAATTAAATGTACAAAAGAAGTTTAAATAATGGGTAAAGGAAAAGAGTGTAAGGACATTAAGCCGTGGCTGCAGATCTAGCGCTTTTGTGCCCAAAATGGCATGTCCATTCAAGTATTTAATGAAAATATAAAAATAAGTTTCATTAAAGTACCAAAATGGAGCGAAAAAGAGTAGCTGCTGGTACATGCGAAAATGTTCCCTCCGGAGATAGAAAGAGGTTTGAAAGCCAAAGAAAAAATGAGCTTAGAAGAAGCCATGAAGATGACGAGTGAGAAGTTGGCTATGCAAAAAGCTGAGTGGTCTCACATCGAAAAAGAATCGGAGGAAGAGGACGATGAGGTTCAAAAGTACAACCTAACGGATAAAGGTGAAATACAGATCAATGAAGCCTGAAAGTCTGCTGAAAGTTTCAAACCGGACAAGGAGGAAAAGAGGGAAGTTGGTGCAAACGCCATAGGGTTGCAATTGGAAGTTGGCTACGGATCAGGGCAGTACGAGAAGCAGCAAAGACTGATGTGTTTATAAGAGGAAAGATTGAAAAGCCAAGCAAAGACTTCAAATTAAAGGAGGATTTATTATACAAAATAGGAAAAAAACGGGAGCAATTGGTAATTCCCAAGTCTGAGACTCTAATTAGGAAGTTAATGGAAAAAATGAACGATTTACCAACGAGTGGACATGTAGGTTATTATAAGACCTGGTTCAAGATCCCTCAGCATTTCTTTTGGCCTGGTATGGCAGCGGATATTAAAAATTATGTAAAAAGTTATCAGCAGTGCCAGAAAAATAAGGCACTCAGATTCAGGCCCTATGGAGAGTTACGACCTTTGCCAGTTCCCAGTAGGAAATAATTACTATAGACTATGTCCTACCTTTACCTTTGACAAAAAAAGGACAAGATGCCTTATTGACTGTGACCGACCGATTAACAAAAAGGGTAAGGCTGCTCCCTTGTAAGACGTCGATCACTGCGGAAGAAACGGTCGAATTACTATTCCACAACGTCTTCAAAGTTCAAGGATTCCCGAAAATTATAGTGTCAGACAGAGATGTCAAACCTTACCTCAGAACCCACATCACTAATGACGATGGAAGGTTTGCCACAATCCTGCAGACGTTTTTCATTGCTGCCACCTTTACCTGCCCTATCACGACTGATCCAATAAAAAGCCACTAAAGTGAACTTTTATTAATTTAACACGGATTTTACAATTATTATGCACATAATTAATTAGCTCTCTGCCAAGTGTAGCAGTTCATTAAACGTCTAATTAAACGTTCTTTATTTCGATACATATATTTGTGTACCCTCTCTGTTAACGGCCCATATACTTACCTCAAAACCCCGTTACAAGCGTCTATTGATGAAGTAAAGTAGATACACGTGTCTCCCTTGAGTTCCAGAGCAAACGTCCAGACGACTGGCAAGATTTATGTGTTTGAAAAAGAAAGAGAAGTATGAGTATTGGTCAGAGAAACTCTGCAACTAAAACAGAAAAAGCTATACGGGCCTTTGAAACAACGGGAGTTTCGAATAGTTCAACAGGCTATAAGAGCTTCTACGTCAAGGTCAAGAAAAACTTGAGTTTAAAGTATCTGGCAATGCTCCGCAATTCAAGAACAGTTTAGAAAAAGTCTCCGCAATTCATCTAGAATTCCTGTTTTTCGTAGAATCGATAGTCTCTTTGCTCTGTGTTTTATTCATTGAGTTATTATTCAACCAATTAGTAGTTATAATTTAATCTTTTGAGATTTTGAGATTTACCTATATGAGTAATTATCCCGGGCAATGCCGGGCACCTCTGCTAGAGGAAGTGTTTGTGCAGCAGTAGGTATCAACAATGGTATCAACACGGAATGCACCAACACTATGCAAGGATCAACAATATACATGTATATCTCATGGTCAACAATGCAAGGCAAAGCTTGTGTGTATTAGATAAGTTTCAATTTGTAACAATACATAAAATTCCTCTTATTCAGGCTTTACTTAGAATTGAGAGTTCTTAGTACTTCCAATAATGGAAAGACGACAGAGAAGCACTCCTTTAGCTATGTACTGTATTGAGCAAATAGAAAGCAAGTAAATAGAAAAATCAGCGATCGCTATTTTACACAAACTGATGAATGGCCATGTTTTGCTTCAAGACATCGAGAGAAGAGTGGGAATTGCAACGACATCATGTGTACATCTAAAGTAAGATTACGTGAGTAAGAAATTATTTAGACTAGCAGTCCATCCATTATGAGCCTTTAAAAATTTTTTTCGAATTTTCATTAAGAATTTTTACTGTACTAATTCTAAACGTTTTCATGTATTTATTTTTAAGATATTGGAAAATTTAATACAAAGAAAAAAAAAGTCCGAGCCACGCCGGGGTTATCACCTATCTTATTTGGTAGCACATGAGATCAAACATTTCATAAAAATACATTTTGACTATATTTGGGAATGTGTATACTTTGGAAACTGAGATGCTGATAATGCGACGATTGAATGTTCGTTTCCAAGAATTATTCTTAATGAGAATAAATGATGAAGCAGTGGCAGAACTTTAATAAGGCAGCGTTTATTGATTAGGCAAAGGCGTCACGCCTGTCTCCCTTGGTCTCTCTATCAAATGTCCGGAGAACTGGCAAAAATTTATGTATCTGGAAAGGAAATTGAAAGAACGAGTATACACTATATGATTACAAATATCCGGACACATGCACGTTTGCGCTCTAGCCACGATTTCATGGAAATCAATAGGGCGTTGCACATCTCTTTGCCCGAATCACAGCTTCCACCCTTCGGGGAAGACTTTCCACCAAATGTTGGTAGGTACTTTCCGGAATGTTCCTCCATTCCTCCCGAAGAGCGAGAATCAGTTCAGGTACAGAAGTTGACCGATGTGATCTGGCCCGCAAGCGTCTTTCCAATTCATCCCACAGACTCTCTGTAGGATTGAGGTCGGGACTTTGTGCCGGCCAACCGATTTCTTCGACCCCTGAGTCCGCAAACCACTGCTGTACATGCCTCGCTTTGTGGCACGGAGCATTGTCGTGTTGGTAGAGAAATGGCCCGTTTCCGAAAAATTGCCACAACGTTGGAAGTGCACAGTTGTCCAAAACATTCAGATAACGGTCGGAGTTCATGATTCCTTGCACAGGAACGAGCTGGCCCAGTCCGTACCATGAAAATGAGCCCCACACCATGACTCCTCCTCCTCCGAACTTGACTGTGGGCTCTGTGCACTCAGGTAAGAAGCGTTCTCCAGGTATGCGCCAAACCCAAACTCAACCATCGGATTGCCAGAGTGTGTAGCGAGATTCGTCTGTCCACATTACACGTTTCCATTGGTCCATTGTCCAGTTTCTGTGGGCTTTGCACCACTCCAGACGTCGCTTGGCGTTGACCCTGCTGATGTGGGGCTTGTGGGCACGGCCATGGAATCCCATCATGTGCAGTTCCCGACGAATTGTCATGGTACTGGCATCATTTGCAGAGGCGTTTCGAAAGTCTGTGGCAATTTTTTCCGCCGAGGACTTCCCGTTGCTGCGGGTGACACGACGAAGCACTCTACGGTCTCTGTCCGTTAGTTTCTTGGGTCTACCGGTTCGTTGTTGAACTGTTGTTGATCCCTGGGTCTTCCATTTCATAATGGCATCGCCTACTGTTGACTTGGATATCTGAAGAAGGCTGGAAATGTCACGCACGGACTTGCCGCATAGGTGACATCCAACGATGGTTCCACGTTGGAACTCACTGAGCTCTGCCGAACGACCCATTCTTGCCAATGTCCAAGCAGAGTTGTGTCTGAAGGTGTGGGAAGCTATTTAAATGATGTGCAAGTCATTTTCATGTGACATTGGGCCAATCGATGATCTGTGAGGGGTGTCCGGATATTTTTGATCATACAGTGTAGGTCAGAGAAACTCTGCAACTAAAACAAAAAATTCTATAGGGGCATTGAAACCTCTGAACAACGGGAGTTTCAAATACAGCAAGAGCTTATAAGAGTTTCGACGTCAAGGGCAAGAAAAAATTGAGTCTAAGGTATCTGGTGATGCTCCGCAGTGGTGAGGCAAGTCAAGAAGAGTTTAGATAAAGTATATCACCTAGAATGCCTGTTTTTCGTATTTTTTGTAGAATGTATAGTCCCTTTGTTCTGTATTGTATTGATTGAGTTATTATTTAACCAATAACCAATTAACCAATTTGGAGGTATAATTTAATTTTTTAGATTGTTCTGTTTACCTACAAGTGTAATTATCCTGGACAACGCCGGGTACCTCTGCTAGTACTTTATATAAGATAAAATTAATAAAGGGTTAGTAAGCTATAAATAATTAAACAAACATTACAAAACATTAGGAAACTCGAACAAGATGACACGACCAGATATAAATAAAAAGATCAATTAATATAATCATTAATATTTTTATATGAAATTAAGTAAAACTTAAAGTCAGCATATGATACTGACTAAAAAACTAAACAATTAAAGTAACAAACAATTACAAGAGCATATCAAAACAATGAAGTTAACATCAGTGAAGGGTAGAATCAGATTGAATATACCTAATAATAACAGAGAGGGAAATCCTAATAGAAAGTCTTCGTATTTGTTTGAATATGCTGAGAACTAAAGTTACGTAATATTCGGAAACAAATAAAGAGCTAGTGTACGAATTTCCAAAGTCAGTAAAGAGTAGCATTTTATACTGATGTGTGACACACATCGTTTTCGGTAATTCAGCAAAGAGACAGGAGGTCCTATCTCATTTGTTATGCGTTTGTTATAACTATGACTATAAAGGTTACGTCGGATCGCAATAGGAGTCGATAACTTTAATATCAAATTGGAAGGTTTATAAGGTTTTATAAATAAACGAACATAAAGATATAAAGTAAACTTGATTCGTAAAAAAGAAAAATAATGAGACACTGAAGAAGATCGGGGAAGGTGTAAAAGGGTCCGGAGAAATCATTTTGTAATTTTAATATTCTTGTCTGATTAGTAGTTGAAGTAGAACCCCAGAACAATACACCATAACATAAAACAGAATGAATCCAAGAATAATAAAGCAAAAGTAAAATGTGAGAAGGAAGGAAACGAAGTCTTGAGATAATACCCTGTGTTTTATTAAGTATAATCGATAGTTTATCAATACGGGCATCCCAAGACAGATTAGGAGACAGGGTAAGACCCAGGTATGTGAAAATTATGGTAGTAGAAATAGTAGAGTGTGTATAGTATGTTGGTGGCGACAGAGGTATAGTTCGTTTATTCTGTTTATGGAAAAACCTTACCTTTTTTATCGATATTAACAACTAATAATTTTTCACTACATTTCTAAGTGCTGAGTTAAGAGATGAGAGCAATAAAGAAATATAAGTGTAAGATAACAACAGAGAAATATGGATTTCAGAGTCGTAAAAATAGATGGCAGATCATTCATAAATAAATTGAAAAGCAGGGGTGAAAGAATCGACCCCTGCGGAACACCGTAATTCCTAGTAAATGTAAACTAGTTTTTCCCCAGATGGGAAAGGTAGTATCTACGATTAGAGAGTCTATCAGAGAGCCAAGAAAGGGGCAGACTACGAAATCCATAGAAAGCATTAAGTTTGTACAGTAACAGATGAATAGGGACAGTATCAAAAGCTTTGGAGAAATCAACAAATATTGAAGTAACATATTTAGTCATTGTCATCTCAGAGGAAAGGAATTCAAGTAGATCATAGCAAGCCGTTTCAACACTCCGATTTGGAGTAAACCTGAAACTGTGGTCGTAGATAAAGTGAGAAAACTTAATATAAAAAAGCTTTTTAAATATTTTAGAAAATATTAGCAAAGCTGTGATGGGACGATAGTTTCCATATTGGCTGGAGTCACCTTTCTTATATACGGGAACCACTCAGGATAATTTCATTGCCTGGGGATAAACACCAGTGTTAATGGAAGAATTAAAAATAATAGCCAGAGGATGAGCAATGGAGTATTTGAGGTCAATAATAATGTCAGAGCGAAACCCAAGAGGGTCGGGTATGGGAGAAGATTTTAATAGGCCAATAATATCAGAAACCTCTTCTCGAGTAGTTGCGATAACGTAAAAGCTAAAAGAAGAATTGGAAACTTGAAATGAATAGTTAATATTGGACCACGAAGGAATATTAGAAGAAGGAGTAAGAGAGCACTAAGAAAATCAGACAAAGAGGAGGAAGAGAACTTATCTGCTTGCGGATAAGGAGAATGAGGAAATTTAGGTCCATGCGATAGGTCTGTTAGTAAACGCCATTTTTCTACTGGATTGTAGACATGAGAACAGGGATTCAAAATACGACTGTCTCTACTTATTGATTATAATTTTCACATGATTAGAGAAACGTTTGAACTTGTTAAACAGAGAGAAGGGCTTCTACGAAATGTTCTATAATAAGCATTTTTCTTATTAATAGGTAATAATATAGCTGAGGTTATCCAAGACTTATGAACATTAGTTTTAGAGGAAGCGGAGAAGCGGGATAGTAAAGGAAAGTACCGATCAAAACCGAGTTGGAAATGAGAAAGGAATGACGCAAATAGTGAATTGGTATCAGTAGAACTAGGTAAGACAGAATTCTAATCGGTTAAGACAAGATAGGATTGTAAAATTGGAATTCTATTGGGAATAAATACTCTTGAACAAGAACAAATATTCCGAGTGATAATAGGGGTCGATACATTAAGAATTGTAAGCATCAGAAAAGGATCGGTAATCGCCAAATCCAAAATGTACAGACAAGGATGGAACTGGAATTAGAGAAACAAGAACCTATGGCTGAATAAGAATTGAGAAAAAGAGAAAGTGGTAGGTAAAAGTCCTGAACGAAAAATTGGATCCAGAAGAATGTTTAAGGAGGGGAAGGCTTATTAAAATCAATGTTGAAATCACCCATTAAAATTACTGAAACTCTAATAATACGGAAGTTAAAAACTTACAAAAAGGAGATAAATTTCCCGATGGAGGGCGATATATCGACATTATTATTATACTGTTATTAACTCTAAGGATTAAAGCCTCGTATTCAGGTGTAACCAAGCTATAATCAGAAGAAGTAAGAAAGGAAAGCGAACGTAAGAGGTAGACGCAGATACCACCGCTGTGGAAAAAGAGTTTTATTTTATTCTTAAGTTAATCATCTGTATTATCCACATAAGATTTTTAGACAATTGAGTATACATTGATTAAATCAGTTTAAAAGAGTAAACTTACCAGATTCAATTATGCTTTAATTGAATCTGATAGACATATGATCAATATGTCACATAACCCTATACCTAATCTAATGAGGCGCCACCTGCTGCAGAGCGGGAGACCTCGGGTGAGGGTAGTGGCGAATTCTTATCTAAATCTCTTTCTAGAGCGGCTAAACGCCGGCTATCTAAGAAGAAAAAGTTGGAGTGCACTAAGGCAGTAATGCCTAAGGCCGGCCCTCTGTCATCTGATAGGGAGGTGCTACCCCGACCAAAAGACCCAGGTCTAAGGGTAACACTCCTTCATCAGATGATAAGAAGCTTCACAAAAAACCCAAATCTTGGAACTTCAGTGAAGCTCTCACAACAACAAAAATGGCAGTAGTTCTGGAAGGCTATCCAGACAAGCAGCTCAATGAGCAGCAGTTGGAGGCCTTCCAAGAGCTACTGATGAACCATATGGGGGACATGCTTTCTGGCACTGGACCCCAATTCAAATACTGTTGTCTGGAGGCCGGAGCCATTATTTTACTCTGTGCCGACCAGAACACAGTTGACTGGCTGACTTCTACAGTCGACCGTATTACCCCCTGGGATGGACAGGTTCTCTTGGTTGGTGAGGCAAAGACAATCGTCAAAACCACCAAGATTATCTTGAAACTCTCAGCGATGTTCAAGAAGTATTCTGGCACGGATATCCTGAAAAGGATTGACATTCAGAATAAGGACATATCGTTCACGCAATGGAATATCCTTAACCTCAAACATGAGAATCAAGGAGCAACCATTGTGTTATCTATCCCTGAACTGGATGCGAAGATTTTGAGTAACAGAAAATGGCTTTTGTACATTGGACTGTCTCAAATCCAAGCAAAAGTTCTAGGGAAACCCCCTGACAAGACATTATCTAATGCTGAAGTGCTTGCAAGCAAATCTTCAGCATAAGAAATTGGCTGTTGCCAACCTCAGCAATACCTTCTTAGCTGAGGACATACAGATCGCTCTGATTCAGGAGCCCTGGATCTTTAAGGGCGGAATCAGAGGCTTGTCCAACTGTGGAGGTAAATTAATTTATGATTTTAATTGTTCTTCTCCCCGTGCATGTCTGTTGATCAAAAACAGTATTAACGCACTTCCTATGTATCACTTATGTTCTAGAGATCTAGCAGTGGCGACAATTACCCTTCGTCTGGACGGTTTGGTTCGTGACATAATATTTGCCTACCTTCCATACGAAGAAACCTCTCCCATTAATGATGACATCAGAAAAATATGGGAAACTTCGACTTCTCACAAGGTAGCGAACATTTTTGGATGTGATGCCAATGCTCATCATACCTTGTGGGGCAGTACCGACACCAATCTCAGAGGTAAACTCCTTTTCGATTTTATCCTAGAGAATAATTTAGATTTATTTAACCAGGGTAATAGACCAACCTTCATTACTGCGGTAAGAAGAGAGGTTATTGATGTTACCTTTGGCTCTTCCATTTTGAGGAAATGGATTAAAAGATGGTATGTAGATGAGAAACCATCTATGGCTGATCATCAGCATATCCGATTTTCTTTTATTACCAGTATAGACTGGGACAGAACGTTTAGGGATCCTAAACGGACTAATTGGATTCAATATCGCGAGGACGTTCGTTCTGCGATTTCCGGTCTTCCGACTAGAATTAATGATACTGTTGACCTAGAACTGCGCGTAAATGGGTTGCAGCAGGCCCTGGTACAATCGTATCATAATAACTGTCCCTTGTTGAGGAAGAAATGTAAATCCCACAATGTTTGGTGGAATCATGATCTCTCTCAACGGAGACAAAGAATAAGGAAGCTTTTTAAGAAAGCTAAGAAGACCAACGAGTGGCAAGTGTACAAAAATGCCCTCGCTGAAGGACTGTGGAAGGAGCTAGACTCTACAAACTATTGAGAAACAACAAACCTAATATGGTTGGTACTCTCAAGAAATCAAATGATGAATTCACCAGGAACAGTAAAGAAGTCCTTCAGACTCTAATTATGACTCACTTCCCAGGCGCTGAGCTCATCGATCCGCCGGACTTGGAGTGTCTTGACTCCTTGGTTAGGACATCGCGGATTGGATGGGCTGCCGCTGGTGAGGTGATCACCCATAGTAGGGTCATGTGGACTATTAAATCCTTTGACCCCTACAAATCACCTGGACCAGATGGGATCACCCCAGTACTTCTTCAGCAGGTATTGGATGTGATCTCACCGATCCTGTGTTCAATCTTCAGAGCTAGTTTAGCTCTAGGGTACATTCCAAATCTCTGGAGGCAGGTCAAAGTGATCTTCATATCAAAACCAGGTAAGAGTCGCTACGACCTAGCCAAGAGTTATCGACCCATCAGTTTGTCTTCTTTCATGCTTAAATGCCTTGAGAAGATTATCGATAGGCGAATTCGTGAAGTTTTTGGGACTTCTGGTCCCTTTCACGTTAACCAATTTGCCTATCAGGCTGGCAAATCTACGGAGGTAGCCTTACACCATTTAGTGGTAAGGATTGAGATAACTCTGGAGTTTAAAGAGTTTGTCCTAGCTGTATTTCTCGATATTGAGGGAGCGTTTGATAACAGTTCCTACGACTCTATTGCTAAAGTATTAATTGCCAAAGCAATTTCTCCACTAATCTGTAATTGGATTCAGGTCCTCTTAGCGGATAGAGTCATTATATCTGATTTGTTGGGGGAGGGAATTGTTACTCGTCCCTCCAGGGTGGCATTCTTTCCCCCCTGCTCTGGAACCTGGTTGTGGACGACCTCATTTCCTTCCTTAACAATCAAGGTATTTATCGACCTCATTTCCTTCCTTCTGGGATCGACAAATGCACCATTTTAGATCTTGTACAAATGGCTTTGAACAAAGTTCAATCATGGTGTTTTGAGCGGAATTTAAGAGTTAATCCCTCAAAGACCACTCTAGTTCCTTTTACAGGTCGTAGAGAAACCATTTCCAATGATCTCATACCAACTTCGTTTGGCGAGAAAATCATTGTCAGGAATGAAGTCAAATACCTAGGGGTTATCCTCGATAGTAAGTTGACTTGGAACCAACATCTGGATTATAAAATTAATCAGGTTAAAGTTGGACTTTACCGTTGTCGTCGAGCCCTTGGTAAATCATGGGGTCTTACTCCCAAGATGAATTACTGGCTATACGTCACGGCGATCAGACCTATTCTGACATATTGCGCACTAATTTGGTGGCGTAAGTCTTAACAACTGACCGGTAGAACCAAACTGGCCTCTCTTCAAAGATTGGCGTGTTTGAGTATAACGGGTCCCTACTACGCCAACCAAGGCTTTAGAAATTATTTTATCTCTGACTCCACTTGATATTTTTATCAAAGGTGCAGCCAGGAAAAGTTCATACAGACTGAGTAATCAAGGACTATGGGTGGACTTCCCTGGGGCGAAGTCTCACATCTTCATTAGCCAGATTTTTACCAGTCACATTCTTCAGATGCCTTCCGATATTGCAATTACTCAGGCCCTTCCTGAGCCCTCGAGCGAGGTCATTATTGACCCCGTGGTAGAGCCAGATGGGTCTTTGCAAATCACGGCCATCATTTGGTGCCATCATTTGGTATACTGATGGCTCTCGTCATCACGGCTTTTCGGGCCTGGGCGTTTATTGTGGCAGTCCCAAAACCCTCCGATTTCGTCGACTGGGTTCTTGGGTTACTGTCTTTCAGGCTGAATTACTGGCCATTATTTACTGTCTGCAGATGTGCATGAATAAACTCTATGTACATCGCCGTATTTTTATACTTAGTGACAGTCAAGCGGCCCTTAAGGCTATTAAGTCCTATAGGGTTAATTCCAAACTTATATTGGAATGTCGACAGCTCCTACAGGACCTTTCTTTACACAACAGTTTACCTTGAAATGGGTTCCTGGACACAAAGGTGTTGTTGATAATGAAGTTGCTGATATCTTAGCCAAACAGGGTGCCAAGTTTACTTTTACTGGCCCTGAACCCTTCTGCGGTATTTCTAAACAAACTGCAGTTAGGGAGATAAATATTATCTCTCATCAAGAAATGATGGATAGGTGGGATCTTACCACTGATCAAATACATGCCAGACTCACGATTAAGAGATCCTCTCTTAGTCTAACATCAGGCCTTCTACAACTTAATAGAAACAAAATACGGATTATCATTGGCTTTCTTACAGGTCATGACTTACTCCGCAAACATTTACATAGAATAGGAATCCTTCGGGACGAGCCACTATGCTCGAAATGCGGTTTGGCAGAAGAAACAGCCTACCACATTCTTTTTGACTGTGTCGCTTTGACACATCTTCGTCACTTCACGGTTGGTTTAACCCTTCTTGAAGATATCCACTTGAACCCCGTGGGCAGCTTGACTCGCTTTTTAAGTCTGTCCGGCTACCTTTAGGTGATCTTAGTTCTCATTTGGGTATGGCGCAATATTCCTTAGAGGAATAAGTGCCTTTGCAGTCAACTGCCTGGCTGTTGACTGACAGCCCACTTATAATATAAGATAAGATAAGATAAGATAAGATAAGATAAGATAAGATAAATCCGATCGGGAGACTCAGGTGCCCGAGGTCAAGGACGGATACAAATTGAAAAGAGGCTAACAGATCATTTCTCGAGGAGGCTGCACAAGATCTGTTAGTCCGCGAAATGAAAGCTCCGTGGGTGCGAAACCAATCAGTAGCTAATAGAGTTCTTTTCTTTTATCCCTATATCCTAGCTTCCGGTCTCAAGCTCCCAAACCCGATTGGGTCACTGTGTTCTGCTACCAATCATACTTCAACCGAAGAATACAATCGACTTCGTGGATCAGTTGCGTATGGACTGCAGTGCACGCGGTTAACAAATCTTGTCCAGCCTCCTCGAGGGCAGAAGAAGATTGTATTGCCCATTCCATGATATGAACTTTTTCCTATATTAATTACCAGATTGTAAGGAACTCTTACTTTCATGAAATTTAACATGTTTTAAATTAAAATATTCGCTTCCTCCCTTCTCTGTCCATGTCTTATGCTAATCTCTGGGCGGATGAGGGTTCAGGTCATTGATCCGAGTCAAGCCTAAGAATAGTCGTGACACTGAGATAACATATGATTGATTAAATATGCCAAACTTGTATAGCGCCACGTTCTCCCTAAATACAAATCTCTGTAATTCATGGGAGGTCGGTCACGAAACAAATATCGTGGCGAGACAGCGTGGTTTGGTACCCTGGATGGATTAACTTGGTAAATGCATCGATTGAAATCATATTCAGATTCTTCGTCCATTTCTTCTAGTTTAACTGTGGTCTCGTTCGTCAGTTTTGAATGATTGTTTTTGCGTTTCCAGGTTGTCTTCTTGTGATTTAGACATGCTTTCAGTCGATCAATATGGACTGTTTGTATTTTCTTACCAAAGAATGGGCAGATTACATAATTAACTCGGTTTAAGTGATGAAATGCCCTGTGGAATGGCCCTGAGTATATGCACATAAGTTTATATTTTCGCCTTCCCTTTCTAAAGCTAGACAAATTGCCAGTAGGCGATTTGTTTCCATGTTGACAGTTTCTTGGCTTTCTGTCCATCACTTGTTTGTTTAGCTTGCTGGTGCACAGTATGTAAACTTTGAACTAAATGTGATCGATACTGGCTCGGAGAGATCTGCATTTTTGGTGTGGTTGTAGAACAGCAGTCAGGTGTGCATAGGTCGAACCCACAAAGGAAACAAGCTTAAATAAAATATAGGCTTGAAATGTAATGAGGTGTATTGATAAAAAAGTCTGTATGGTTTGATTAAATAAGTTTAAAAGAGTAAATTTACCAGACTCGAATATGCTTTAATTGAATCTGATAGAAATATGATCAATATGTCACAGGTGCAAGATGAGATTCAATCTACAGTGGGAATATTCTTCGTAATGATGCTGGGTGGATTTCGTGCATCCAAGTCTGGCTCTCCAAATTCGTTAAATAGGATCCATCATAGCCTTAATTAATTTTTGACAATATTTAGGGATGTCTTCTTTTGACTCCTTCGCTAAATCTTCCAGAACCATGTCTGTCTATCCAAATTTCTGTTTAATCTTTCAATTTCTTTGGAATCAGCTCCTTTTATATAGTGGGGTAACACGTTCTGGAGAAATTTTTCCACATCGTTGTTTCGCAGTCGGTTATATCCGGATGGAGTACCGTTCCATCCCTAATCTGTCTTAAATAATCTTTTTATGCGCAAGCTTGTCTGACCCGTGGGATCTTTTCCACCCATAAATAAGCTAATATATCATCTATAGTTCGCTTGCTGATCACATGTGACGGAATTCGCTTTTGAAACAGCAAAGTGATGAATAAAGTTCCTTGCAGTTGTCTTCAATAAATCCTTCGTCGCAGATCAGATATTCACAGTTCCTGCGGTCACATTTTCTTCAAATTAAATCTGATCCTAACCAAATAAAAGATTCCTGCGTTTGTGATAAGACTAGTTTTGTCCGAAAAAAAAACCTCTGTAAGGGGCCGTTCAAGCATTACGTAACGCAGTTTTTGAAGATTTTTGCCCCCCCTCCCATTCCCCCTGTAACGCGCCGTAACGTTTGGCCTACCCCGCCCCTTATATGTTATGTAACACCCACGTGATCATTTTTATCTAAAAATGTCCATTATTTCGCGTTTGTTATTGTTTCAATGGCGTTTGCAGTAACGATAAATAAAACAAGACATTCCTATTAAATTCAACCCATTCAAGTGTACCTTATTAAGTTCCCGAAAGGTGCTTTATGCTGTCAGTGTGGGGAAACGTCTGTCTGTCTGTCTGTCTGTCCGTCTGTCCGTCTGTCCGTCTGTCTGTCTGTCTGTCTGTCTGTCTGTAACTCTATCTCTTCCAAGGCTATGAAAGACTTTCAAAATCTGTTTTCGTCAGTCGATGAGTATGGTTCATTGCACGAATCAGTTACAAATATTATCTAAATCGGTTCATTGGCACGTGCACAAATGGTACCTCTATTATCCCGCCTAGAAATTTTCAATGGTAAGATATATTGAGTAATATATCAATCAAATCGTAATGACGAGATAGATGCGGCTATTCATTACTATTTTCGTCAGTCGATGAATATGGTAACTGGCACGAATCAATCACAAATATTATCTAAATGGGTTCAACAGCACGTGGACAAATGGTACCTTTACGACCCCACCTAGCAATTTTCAATGGACAGATATATTAAGTAATATATCAAACAAATCGAAACTTACAATGTTAACAGGGCGGTTTAAAAATATTGTTCCGCGAATAGTTTAGTTAAACCTTTCGGTACTTGGTTATGTCATTCCTTCATGGTTTATTAAGTACTGAAAGGTGCTTTATGCTATTAGTGTGGGGAAACGTGTCTGTCTGTCTGTCTGTCTGTCTGTCTGTCTGTAACTTTATCTCCTCCGAGGCTTATGTTTCATTGGAACTTTCAATATCAAAATTAGGCATGTAATATATCAAACAACTAGGAATGATGTGTCATAAATGAATATAACGTAAAATTATCAAACCAATGAAATTGGTTCAGTGGTAAGTGGTTTAACGGTATCTTCATTGTCTATTAAAAACATACAATGTTAACATTGGGTGGTTTAAAAAATGGTTCCGCGAATGGCTTAGTTTAACCTTTCGGTAATTGGTTATGTAATTCCTTATTTATTTTATATATTCATATCGCGCTATAAAATACGATCACACATAATGTAATAAAACCTACTAAGTTTTGCATTAAAAGGCAGATTAAATGTATCTGAAGTAAGAGTAGAGCGAGTAGTGAAAATCTACTTCCAAAATCTAACATTTTGATTAAAATCAGTCTTCCAGAGGAGCACTTGTACAGGGTATCCATAATTAAAGGACCTTGTTGCAAAGCTGCCTACAGTCGAAACTAGTCATCAGTAAAGTGTTAGATTTTGTAGAGGAGTAATGAAGGGATGGGAAAATAAAAAATTTGTTACGAATTTCGCTACAAAAGGCGTTTTACGTTCAATAACTATAGAGTGCGGCCATACGTGGGGCAGTTTTCTATTGGTTGTTTATTTGTGACGTTCCATGTTAGCTGGAAGTCACGTGGGTCCGGCGAAAAGGGGGGGGGGCGCAATTTATAAAAATAAGGGTTCTTACCTGGTTGTGGAATTCGTAATCTCTTTTATTTTCTTTTTTTTTGTTTGGATGGGAAGGGAGTGATTGAACGTTCAATGTAGTTTTTTTGTTTATTTAACTTGATTTATAAGCTCTAGTTCGGTACGTGTAATGCATCTGTATGGATGATAAATGGATTAATGAGTGTTTTATAGAAATTATTTATTTATTACTGGCAGTGTTGCGTTTGTATGATTGTTGAACTGTTATTACCATGTGTGCGCTCTCTTGGTGGCAGCGATTGTTGCCACTGATTTCCAAGAAGATCATCGCAGCTTCCAATAGAGCATTGTTGAGTGAAAGCTTCGGGGAGAAAGTGCTTCGTGTGGGAATGTTTTTGTTTGTTGCACATGTTACGTGTTTTTTTTCCTATTTTCTATGGGTATTCCAGCATCAGCTTCCGAGATAGAGAGAGGCGTTTCAGTTTATTAAGTTTGCACATGTTCGAACGCTCCAATAAGAAGTTCGCGCTGGAATGGATCCTTGTTAAATAAATTACATTAAAGCCCTTATTTGCCACTTTTGATAATAAGCATTTACTGTAATACTAGTTTTTGAATTAAATTAGTTATAACGCTAAAATTTGAGGCCCGGTTAGGACGAGCAAAGGACAGGCAGAGCGAAGGCCATACATTGTTGGAAGGTGCCGGCATGAAGAGAATGCGTACGAACTGATGTACAAAGAGGCAGGGAACGATCAAGTAGCCAAGCAGCGAATTGATGGGTAAAATAATGAGAATAGTTTGTTTATAGTGAATGTTTCATGTAGGTTTATGGACTTTGGGGTGTATTGTAAAGTTTTAGTTGGTAGGAAGTGTGTATATTGTTTCTGGGTGCAATATAGGGGTGAGCGTTTGTGAGTACTACTTTGGATCGTGGGGAATTAAGTATGGTTTGGAGTGTTAAAAGTGTTTAGGGTTTAAGAATTGGAGAATGGCAACAGATGGGAAAGAGGAATTAGCAGGTTGCTGAGAAAGGTTGTTTATTAGTATGTATGTAGGTTTTGTATGTGGAGTGCTTTTGGTGGTCTGTGTTATGGTATTGGTCGCGTATATGGGTATTATTTGGTATCGTAACGGAGTGGTGTCCTTTGAGTATTTTGTGTTGATTGTGAATTGAATAAGTGGAACATTGAACGTTGGATTGAAGGTACGGGGGAGATCTTACTCGAACGTAACCCTTGACAGGGTATGTTCGAGGCCTTTCGTCGGGCGCATGTGACGTTCCATGTTAGTTGGAAGTCACATGGGTCCGGCGAAAAGGGGGGGGGCAAATTATAAAATTAAGGGTTCTTACCTGATTGTGGAATTCATACCGTCTTTTATTTTCGTTATTTTTGTTTGGAAGGAAGGGAATGATTCAATGGTCAATGTATTTGTATTTGTATAGTTATGTTGTTTTAAATGCTCTAGTTCGATAAGTGTAATGCATCTGTATGGATGATAAATAGGTTAAAGAGTGTTTTGTTGAAATTATTTATTTATTACGGGCAGTGTTGCGTTTGACTGATTGTTGAACAGTTATGAAAAGTGTATGTTTCATGTGTGCACTCCGTTGGTGGCGGCGATTGTTACCACTGATTTCCAAGAAGATCATCGCAGCCTCTAATAGAGCATTGTTGTGTGAAAGCTTCGGGGAGAAAGTGCTTCGTGTGTGAATGTTTTTATTTGTTGGGCATTCCAATTAGGCGTTTGTGTTAAGTGCTTTTTTTCCATTTTGTATGGGCATTCCAGCGACAGCTTCCGAGATAGATGGACGCGCTTCACATTATTAAGTTTCAATGGCGCGAGTTATTAACTTTTCACGTGTTCGAACGCCCCGATAAGAATTTCGCGCTGGAATGGATCCTTGCTAAATAAATTATATTTAAGCCCTTATTTGCCACCTTTGATAATAAGCATTTATCGTTATACAAGTTTTAAAATTAAATAAGTTATAATGTTAAAATGACTGGTTAGCACGAGCAAAGGACAGGCAGAGCGAAAGCAGAATGTTGCTTGAAGGCGCCTGCATGGAAGTGGATGTGTTAGAACTGATGTTCAAAGAGGCAGCGAGCGATCAAGTAGCCAAGCAGCGAAATGATGGGTAAAATAATAAGAAAACGTCTTCATTGGTGAGTGATGTCTTTCCTTATCTTCATCGGCATATGAAACAAGCGGGCTGAGTGAACATCAAATGGGACGCCATAAACGTAGCTTTTTATCCTCCCGTCAAAGTTCACGTAAATTTTGGGATTACAACCCATGCTCTCCACTGAGGCTGTATGTTTGACGCCGCTGTAATGAGAATCTCTCCCTATGAAGGACTCTATACTGTTTTCTCTTATTGGTTGATACCAAAGCCATTGATTTCTCTTATTGATATTAAAGCCATTCCGTAGAAATTAGCTTAAATGCATAAAAGATTTCTCCACCTTGGCATGAAACATGTTGGGTCTGAGTGGGGATTAAGGTGAAAGGAAGGCATAAAGTGGAGCAACAAGCTAGAGCGCCGGTGAACGCACCGCATGAGGCAAAGTCATGTGGTGCATAACGGGCGTTGAAATTCGCTCTGGGTTGGCCATTGGCTTGCGATTTTTTCTGATCCCTCCCCCCAAGAGGGCTCGCTTTCCCCTTCGTTGGTAATTAAAGGAGTTACGGTGCGTGTTTTTGCGCAAGAATTTGAATACTTGCTTTTCGGGGGAGCAAGTCCACTCCACGCAAACTAGGCGTCAATGTGTGGAGAGTCATCTTCCCCTCCAACTGTACCGTGAAAACGGTCCCACGGCTTCAGATATGAATGACATGCCCCAGCATGCACACAATCTCGGTTTATTCTAAGATAACGTTTGCATAGTTTTGTAAGCTTTAGTTTATTGTGTATCTCGCTGGGGCCCCTTCGAGTTCTTTTAAAGTTCAACTGATTAATATATCTTAATGTATTTTATGTCCAAAGGCAATAAAATTGGAAGTAGTTTAAAAATACCCAATCTGAGTTCTCGTATCTCTCTATCACTGGTCCCGAACCCTTGATCGGCTCACTCTCCAGCGTTTGCTCTTTCAAGGTATGTGCTTATTCACCTTAACTGGAGAGTGAACTTATCACACATTCTCACGTGTAATTTTCGGCCATGTTGTGTCCAACTAAGTTGGACTAACTTCCGAACATTTAGCATAGAACATAGTTTGTGTGGAATCAAGACCGTTTTCATGGGTTTTTTGTTATTTTAAATGATTTTAATGACCACAAATGTTTTACTGCGTGGCATTAAGGTGTTCGAATTGTTCTGAAGTTGGTTTTATAGCAAAACTTTCTCCACTCGAACCAGAAAGACGTTTAACTTGGGCCGCGAAGCCTAAAAGGGAAAAGGCGAAACCTTCGAACTACTGTTGTGAGGCTCATATGCGTAGTAAAATTCATATGTGTGTGTCACAATAGGAATTTTGGATATTCAAATGTTCAGTACTTAATGGAAAAAGGACCGGTCGAAGCAGGAGCCACTATACAGTGAGCACCTTAGATCATACTCTAACCACGTCCCCCCGAGATCAAACTTCCGAGGCCCAGTATTCAGCGACAGCGTTAGTGACTTTGACATATAAACTGTAGTATAACTCATTGGCAGACAATACAGTAATTATATTTATTAAAGAACATAATTATTATATGTACATGTACAATATCTTCACATAATTTTGTAGCTATTATATCTCATCTTTATTAACCCTTTTGCGGAATAAATCAGATATAGCCACACAAAATTTCATTACCATTATCTGCGGAAATATGATTTATCCCACAGGTTTAAAAAACTTCTTTTTATGCTGCTAAAAGTGGATAATTCCATCTTCTCAGTAATGAAAATGAATTTTAATTCTGCAGTGAAAGGGCTAACAATGAAATAATAGGTAGCATGTGTTTAGAATTTTCATTTGTAAAATCAATAAATTAAATACACTATCTTTCCAAAAGTAATCGGACGGATTTGATTTTAGTCATTTTATCGGATATCAAGAAAAATATTTGACGAATTATCCAGAAACTTTAGGGGTGTAAAGAGCATGTAACACCTCATATAAGGCAGCAAAGGTTTTTTCCCGAAGACAAATACAGGTCTAGCAACAATGTGAACCAAAACAATCATGTTTGGGATCACCATGTAAAAAATAATGCTTAAAGTACATTGTAGCTGTAGTATATGCTTAAGAGGCATCTTTTACTTAACTGTGTTCATTTGTATGAGAATAGCACGTTTGTTCATGGATATATAAAGGTTTCTTTAAAAAGTCGAAATGTTTTCCGAAGTTTTTTGTTTATAACAGGCACTATTTTCAACCCAATGCAATGTCACTTTCAGGAAACTTGGGAAACTACAATAGAGTCAACATCCTGCAATCAGAATATAAAACAGTTTAATATTTGATGAAATATAAGCATTTGTACTAAATAATTTAACTGCGTATGAGCAAGTGTTACACAATTGTCTTTTGCATAATTTATTACCCAAATTTAGAGAGCTACTCTTATATAAAGCCCAAGCAAATATCGTGAAAATTCAGAAAGATATCGTCAACAGAATGAGTTGAATTTCAGTTGCTCTCAAAAATAAACATGCCGAGAAGGGGCTTTCTCCTAATTTTTATTTTGGATCGGACACCAGGAAAGCTGTGACAGGAGGGAGGACGTCACTTGGTAACTAAGAGCTGCAACGAGCTTATACACGGACTTAAAAAAAAAAAAAAGGGAAATTTTTTTTTTTTTTGGTATTTTCCACTGCGTGCAAGACTGCATCGGAGGACTGATAGGGGTGACTATGATTTTTAATATGGTACTTGTTGCATACTATCCGATAATTTACGGGCAGTTAATCATAACGGATCAAGAAATTTTTTTTCCCCCTTGTCGTTCGTTTTCCGCTTCCTCTCTAAGTTATTTGGAGTGAGGACGTCACTGCTGGCAGTATGGGGCAGGAAAAGTGGAAAACGCAGTTAAAATAGCGGTTGGAAAACCAGAAGTATACGGGTAATAAGTCTATTAAGGAATATAATGACATTTATCTAACCCTATCAAACAATGTGGAGGGATGGACGGAGGAGAAAAAAATAGAGGCATACAGTAAGGCTTTCTCCGAAGGAATTCTAGAGCAATTAAAACGTTGTGGGGCAAAATCATTGAGACAAGTCATGGAGACAGCAAAGTCGCTAATAACACAATCCAATACAGAAGTTGATACTAAAGACGAGCCAAAAGTCGAGAAAAAGGAAATTAATATAGCAGGAATGCGTTACGCTGACCCTAGTAGCGATAAGAATGAAGCATGGCTTAAGCGGGTAAAGGTAGCCAGCCAGAATGATGCCTTCATTAGAAGATTGCAAAGGAACCCAACACGGGAATTTCTTTTCGAGGATGGACTCTGCTATAAGAGAAATAAGAAGGGAAGGCAGCTAGTATTGCCGAATGATATTAATATAAAGAAACACGTGCTAAACCTGCTTCATGATGTACCCACTAGTGGACATTTGGGCATACGTAAAACATGGGACAAAGCTCGACGAAGTTATTTTTGGCCAAAAATGGCTCGGGAAATCAAAGACTATGTAAATACGTGTTCTGTCTGTCAAACTAATAAAGCGCTTAGACCATTACCCTATGGAGATCTACAGCCATTACCAATTCCCAAAGGCCGATGGGACGAAATCGCAATTGATTATGTGCTTCCCTTACCAATTACCCAAAAAAAGGTTATAGCGCAATCCTAACTGTTACTGATAGGCTTACGAAAAGGGTACGGTTATTCCCTTGTAAAGTGGAAATTACGGCAGAAGAAACTGCAGAGTTATTGTTCGAAAATATCTTTAAAGTGCACGGTTTCCCATCCGTAATAGTATCAGACAAAGACGTCCGATTCATGGCTGATGTATGGAAACAAATCTATAAGTTGTTAAGGGTACAGCTAAAGCAATCTAGCGCTTACCATCCACAAACAGATGGCCAGTCCGAGAGATCCAACCAATCGGCCATCCAGATTATTAGAAACTATGTGAACGATAACCGTGATAATTGGGATGAGTATCTAGCAGCAGCCGAAATAGCAATAAATTCCACGATATCAGAGGCTTTAGGGTGCTCCCCGTATATGATGGATTTAGGGCGAGAAATAAACATTCCACCGATAATAAACAAAACGGAGCGGGAGCCTACCACAATAAAAGACTATAAAGCCCATTTAAAAAGTTTGTTAGTCTCCGCAAAAAAAAGCATCGCCAAGGCCAATAAAAAATACAAGCGGTTTTATGATCACAAACATACGAAGTGGAGAATCAAAATAGGAGACCAGGTTATGGTCCAGGCAGCTAGGATACTAAATCAAAAGAGAAAGGCGGGCCGAAAACTATTCCCACAGTACGTTGGCCTGTTTCGGGTGCAAAAAATTATTAATGGGGTAAAGCCAAATTAAGAATACCCCCAAAATGGAAGGTGAAAACTAAGGTTTTGCACTTTTCATTTTTGCGTAAATTCCTCAAAAAAAAAAAAACAAACCCAAGAAAGTGCCAGGGCCGACTAAAGACCCAAGGTATGAAGTCGTATACCGAGTAGAAGTCTTACTAAACGTGAAAGGAAAAATCCCCAATTGAAGGTTTTTAGTCAAGTGGAAAGGTTATGAGAAACCTACATGGGAACCGGAAACGAATTTACATCGGTGTCCCACGCTTATAGCAAGATTCTTCCAGAGACAAAGACAAGGAGGAAGACAGAAGAGAGAGACACTGCAGCCTGAAGCACGCAAAACGCATCAGAAGGGTGATTCGTTGCTAGTAGCAGAAATTGAAATTAACTTGGATGATTGCAGGAAAAACCCATGAATGAGTTCCGAAGAACGTCATCATGGGGTTCAGGCAGGGATGGTTTCAGAAATTAAGGACGAGCATCGTCCGAAATTTAGTGACAGAAAAAGTGATGAAGGAGAGAAGATAGAAAAGAGGAAAAGTTCGGAGCGAAAGCGTTATAGCGAGAGAACACCCCCGTCAGGAATAAGAGTAGACAGGCGTAACCAAGAGAAGGTGGAAAGTGTGAAGAGGGGAGGAAGCAAGTTAGAAAAGAAAACTAGAGGAGAGCAAAATTGGATCCGATGGAGTATGGAGGGAAAATTTGTTCGGCGTGATAGAGAGGATCACGACAAAGAAGATGGAGAAAGGAAAAACTCCACGAATGGTTTAGGGAGAAGAAGAGCTGAACGTGACGCTAATGAACGAAAGAAAAGGAGCTTTCGGTGCTGGAGAAGGAAAACGGCGAGGAGTTCAACGCCTCACGAGTGAAGGGGAGCGTCAGAGAAGGAGACGACGCCCTCACGATTAGTAGGAACGTTGTCGGAGCGATCAACGAGGGATTGCCGTGAACCAGCCGACTCCACGGCGCGAGTTTCTGCTGGAGAATCGTCGCCGGAGCTATCTTGCGAGCGGGCGGCATTGCGCGAGCTGGCGCCAGTCTCCGCGTTTTGCATTGCTTGCGCGGATACACGAGCTCGGCGGCATTTATGTGAGTGTGACCCTCTTTCGTAATTTATAACTGATTGTTTTGGTATGTTAAGTGTCGTTAATAGCGAGTTCCTTTCATAAATCATATGAGTGTGTAAAGGTCGATACGACTTTATGTGTATGTAAAGTGCTAATATTATGTTATTTTACTCTTGTTGCATGTCAGCCATTTTTAGTTCCCGAACCTCACTATGGAGTGTCGAAGTCAGTAGCTTAATTTCATCGTGTTATCGACTTGTGCCGCAAACCCCATCACCTCTTTCGTAGGACAACTGTAGGACGTGATTTCTGCAATACTTTAAAGTAAGTTGGTAGGAATAAGGTAGAAAAATAAACGGGCAGCGAAAGGCTTCATAATTAGTCGTCATTTGTTTAGTGATTTCGCAATATTAATTCTGCTCCTTTGTGTCTCTCCGACAGGAAGGAGCCCCCAACCTCCTCGTGGTGGGCTTAGGACCTTTCCTGGTTCGACAGTAAACGTTTATTGAGTCAACGCAAGTGAAGCGGCGGCCTACAGGATAATTCATACTGCTTATCCGAACTTTGCCTACTTGGAGTTTATTCATATTAAAGAATTACGTGCCTTATGTCATCCTGATATATTTGGCAGCCTATCCATTATCTGTGTATCATACCGTTAATCGAAAGATTAAAGTTTGTTTTTTTTTGAATTTACAATCGCCCTCTCTCTTTACTCTGCTGTCACACACAGAGGCTTGCAGGAAAGCTGTGACAGTCAGAGCCACGCCGGGGTTATCACCTAGCTAATCAGGTAGCACAGCATATCCAAACATTTCATAAAAATATAATTTGACTATAGTCTGTGTGATTGTGAATATTTTTGCAAACTGAGATAATGAACGTTCTTTTCCTAGAATTAATAATAATGAGTATAAAATGATGATGCAGTGATAGGATAAAAATAAAGCAGCGTCTATCGAGGAGGAAAATTAGTCAGACGTGTCTCCCCTGACCTCCCTATCAAACATCCAGTCGACTGGCAAAAATATATGTGCCTGGAAAGGAAAGAGAAAGGAAGAGTATTGATCTGAGAAACTCTGCAGTTAAAACAGAAAAAGCTATACGGGCATAGGAAATATCTGAACAACGACAATTTCGAATGGAGCAAGAGGGTATAGAGCTCCTACGTCAAAGGCAAGAAAAACTTGGGTCTCACGAATGTGTCAATAGGAATAAAATCAGTTATACAATCAAAAAGTTACACGAATTATTACAAGTCTTTAGGATGAAGATATAAACAATAAATAAAAAGTAAAAATTAGAAAAAAATGACAATATCCAGTGATGTTCCCTGGAGGTGAAGATGGATATTATTTTAATCCGAGGAAAATCAAAAAAATTTATATAAAGTTCTGGTATATCGCCGAGAATTCCTGTTTTTCCCGGGCAATGCCGGTTTCTCTGCTAGTCTATATACAAGGTGATTATAATTAAAGTCCCTTTGTAAAAATGCTATAAAAAAACAACCATGAGTCCGAATGACTTCAAATTTGGACTGAGCATTCTTGAAGAAGGGGCATTTGATATGGATAAGAAAAAAAATAGTTCCAAAATTTATCACTAGATGGCGCTGTAAGCGGCATATTATGCCTAGGAGGATTTGTACTATGCAAATCGAAAGATACGCATGCGCATGAGACATTGCATGTGTTATAAAAACGCAGGCCTCATGGCGTTCTCGTCATATTTGTATCTCAGCAGCTTGCCATGGGTCTGTCAATGAAGGATCGCGCTCTGCTTGTGAAGCTCTTTTACAAGAATGGCGACTCTGCCATAGCAGCTTTAAAGAAATTTCGGGTATTAAAGGGAATGAAAAAAGGATGTGGTCTGATGTCTGCAAAGGCTCTGAGGTGTATGATTAAAAAATTCGAAGCGACAGGTTCTTTTGCAGTGAAATCTGGCAGAGGGAGGAAAGCAGTTGCTTTGACGTCAGTAGAAGATGTGGCTGAAGCATTAGAGGAAGGGTCGAACAGTGGTGTGCAAACGTGCAGTGCACGGGGAATTGCCCGAACTTTAGACATGCCTGTGAGCACGGTCAATAACATTTTACGCAATATCCTGCATTGTTATCCCTATAAAATTACCCATGTTCAGGAGTTACTTCCTGCTGACCTGCCAATTAGACACACGTTTGCTTTAGAATTTCTAGCTCGCATGGAAGTGGACAATGAATGGCCATGGAACATCTTGTGGACAGACGAAGCCCATTTTTATCTCCACGGCGTTGTCAATACACAAAATTGCAGGATATGGGCAACGGAAAATCCTTTCGCATGTGTTTCAATACCGCTTCATTCTGCAAAGGTAACTGTGTGGTGCGGGATGACAGCATCATTGATTATGGGGCCATTTTTTTTCGAGGAAGTGGGTCCTGCGAGTCCCGTTACCTGTACAGTCAATGGTCAACGGTATGCGTGTCTTTTACGCAACCAGGTAATTCCAACACTTCAACAGCATGCATGCGTGGATAGAATAATTTTCATGCAAGATGGCGCTCCTCCGCACATTGCAAAGCCAGTGAAGCAACTGCTGAAGACACATTTCGGAGATGATAGAATTATCAGCCGTCATTTTCCGAGAGCCTGGCCTGCAAGATCACCGGACCTCAATCCTTGTGACTTCTGGCTCTGGGGTTACCTTAAAAATCATGTGTTCAGTGGCCCAGTTGCAAATTTAGTGGAATTGAAGGCTCGGATTACGCACCACGTTCACAACGTGACCCCGGAGACACTCCGGTCTGTTGTGGAACATGCTGTTTATCGGTTAAAACTTGTGGAGGAAAATGGTGGACAGCATATTGAACATGTCTTGCGCAAGTCCCGAGATAATTAATAGGCGTTTCCATTGTTGCTTTTTATGCGGTTTTTGGCCCAAGGACAATTAAAAACCGAATCATTATGTGCTTTTTATGCGGTTTTTGGCCCAAGGACAATTAAAAACCGAATCATCATGTGCTTTTTATGCGGTTTTTGGCCCAAGGACAATTTAAAACCGAATCATCATGTGCTTTTTATGCGGTTTTTGGCCCAAGGACAATTAAAAACCGATTTTTCCCATCCGATGTGGTACGACCTTGCCGTGGTGGATGGGCTTTGCACTAACAGTGCCACAACTGTTAAATGACTTGAAAGTCATGTTTTCCATCATCAAACCCGAAGCAATCATGTTCATTGACCGGTACAGTTGATTTTTTGCTAATACTGTACTGTATAATAAAAAAAAAATCATGTTTAACTTGTTTTAGTGTCAATTGCATTCCTTGACCAACTTTAATGTAAAAACATCATGCCATAAACAACTCATGCCAAAGCCGTCGTATTTCAATTCAAAATGTCACTTCTAGCTGAATCCGCTTCCGTTATGCCGCTTACAGCGCCATCTAGTGATAAATTTTGGAACTATTTTTTTCTTATCCCATATCAAATGCCCCTTCTTCAAGAATGCTCAGTCCAAATTTGAAGTCATTCGGACTCATGGTTGTTTTTTTATAGCATTTTTACAAAGGGACTTTAATTATAATCACCTTGTATATAAAGAACTAGCAGTGGTACCCGCCATTGCCCGGGATAATTACCCTTGTAGGTAAACAGAACAATCTCAAAAAATTAAATTATAATTCCAAATTGGTTAAATATGAACACAAGCAATACACCACAGAGCAAAGAGACAATCCATTCTAAGAAAAATATGAAAAATAGGAATTCTCGGTGATATACCGGGACTATATCTAAACTCTTCTTGACTTGCCTCACCACTGCAGAGCATCGCCAGATACTTTAGATTCAAGTTTTTCTTGCCCTTGACGTAGAAGCTCTTACGCCCTCTTCCTCTATTCGAAACTACAGTTGTTCAGATGTTTCAAATGCCCATATAGCATTTTCTATTTTACTGGCGGAGTTTCTCTGACCAATGCCCGTTCTTTATCTCTCCTTTACAGACATAAATTTTTGCCAGTCGTATGGACGTTTAATAGGGAGCTCAAGGGAGGTACGCGTGAATCCTTTGCCTCATTAATACACGCTGCCTTAATAATGTTCTGTCACTGCAGGATCATTTTATTTTCATTATTAATAATTCTTGGAAACGAAAGTTCAATCATCGCATTATCAGCATCTTTGTTTCCAAATATACACATTCCCACAGAATAAAGTCAAAATGTATTTTTTGAAATGTTTGGATCTAATGTGCTACTAAATAAGCTAGGTGATAAATCCGGCGTGGATGGGACTTTTTCTTTTTTGGTTTAAATTTTGAAATATCTTAAAAATAAACAGATGAAAACGCTTAGGACTAATACAGTAAAATTTTATAATGAAAATTCGGTAAAAAAAAATTTTTAAAAGCTTACAATGGACCTCTCCAAGGATGACACTGCTAGTCTAAATAAATTCTTACTCACGTAATCTTACTTTAGATGTACAGATGATGTTGTGGCAATTCCCACTATTTTTTCGATGTCTTGAAGTACAACTAGGCCATTCATCAGTTTCTGTAGTCTAGCGGTCGCCGATTCTTCGATGTACTTGCTTACCATTTGCTCAATACAGCACGGAGCAAAAGGAGTGCTTCCTCTTTCGTCTTTCCACTCTTGCTCAATAGTCTGCTAAGTCTCCATCATCTCCAGTTAATGATCACCTTTAAATATTTTCAAGAAATATTTATGTACTATTTACTCTCTTTTCTAAGAAAAGCCTGAATAACAGGAATTCTATGCATTGTTACAAATTGAACATACTCTGCCTTGTATCTCAGCCTTGTATGCATTGTATCTCATACTCTGCCTTGCATTGTTGGTCATGAGATACATATTACTGATCCTTTCATTGTGTTGGTGCATTGAGTGTTCACACCATTGTTGATACCTATTGTTGCACAAACTTTTCCTTGCGTTGTTAGTCATAAGATAAGTATTGTCGGTCCGTGTAGTGTTTATGAATTGCGTGTTGAAACCATTGGTGATAAATGTTGTTGCACAATCTTTGCCTTGCATTGTTGGTTGTGAGATATTCCTCATTAATATGCCTTGCCATAACCATGAATATCGATTCTTTATCAATAATTATTATGTTTTCGAAATCTGAGGTGACATTCCTCATGCTTTGAAGGTCAAGTATGCAAAACTTCAAGATCGGAATAAAACTGTAGATGTTTATAAGATACAATTTAACAAACAAACAAGCCCACACTCAAACTTCCTTATTTATATACGAGGCGCATCCAAAAAGTAAGTTTCCCTATTTAGAAAAAAAGAACTCACACTTACAGTAACATATTTATTGGCAACAAGTACAGCAATGTTTCAGCTATTTTTCAACATAGCCACCACCAGAATTGAGACACTTGTCGTATCGTGGGATCAACTTTTGTATCCCCTGTCGTTGAATGGAACTCTTCAGCTCTTCGTCGTTGCCAAAACGCTCCCCGGTGGACAGGAACTTCTTGAGGTGCAAGAAAACGTGAAAATCGCTGGAAGTAAGATCAGGGCGACGGTTCTCTATCACGCGCTGCCGCTCAAGTTCAAGAAGATCATCATTGATGAAGGATGGTCGCCCGCTGCGCTCTTCATCATGGACACTTTGACAACCTTCGGAAAACTGGCTCATAGACCTGACAGAGCTGACGATGAGTTTCCATTGGCGCAATGCTTTGTGCATTTAAGAACTTTATCACCGACCGAACCTCGCAGGCGACGGGAGAAGAAATAAGAGCTTCCATTTCGGGCCATTGCTACCACGCTACTGGCACGAGGCAGGACCTGTCCGGCTGGCATATGATTGATACGTCATAGATCTGTTACGCATGCGCAATTGACACGGCTAATTACGTTTACTTTAAAGGGGAAAACATCGGGAAACTTACCTTCTGGATGCGCTTCGTATATAGAGAAGTAGAGGAGGAGCCGTGTGTGCCCGTAATATTTATACTTACAGGTAAGCAGAATAATCTCCAGAAGTTAAATTATTACTCCCAAATTCGATAAATATAAACCCAGGCAATACAACACAGAGGGAAGGGGCTATCCATTCTAAGAAAAATACGAAAAACAGTAATCTAGTTGATCTACTAGGACTTAATACAGAAAAATTTTTATCTAGTTTAAAAAATTTTTTAAACGCTGCCAATGGTTGGTCCTCTCTAAGTATGCCATGGTTTCAGCGAAATTATAGGCGACCGTGAACGAGACAGCCGATGCTCGGCGACCATCCTCCCCCGCTCGAGTTTGCAGCCCCTCCAATTGCTCATTGGTCGAGAGCGAAAGACGTCGGCCAATGGGCGACACGGAAAATCGACAGAAGGTACGACGGGAGTGGAGAAGAAAAAATCAGGAGAGAAGAGTTTTGCTTTCGATGCAAGAGGTTCGAAACAGCGAGCGGAGATGGGGACACGAGAACCCATGTCGAAGCCGTAAAATTTCGTCGGGGAGAGATTCCAGGTGAACTGAGGATCATGGTGGGACCAGGGCGACGAACCGCACACTTGACGGCCACTCTGCCTTGCGAGAAGGTATCTGCTGGAACCACGATAAGAGAAGACGCAGAGTAGACGGAAGTGCGGCCAGAACCGGCACTCGAGGCATGAGAAGGGAACGTACGGGCTTCTACGCCGCAACGTGGTAGGCAAGGGATAATCGACCCCTTCCGTGCTGCCCCGCAAGACTCGAGCATACCACAGAGAAAGACGAGCACGTCGGCGATAGCGACTTCGGATGTAATGGAGCCAATTTCCCTGAGAAGTCAGCAGGTAATGTGACGCGCGGCCACTCTGTTCCTGGCTTGGACGGAAACGCATTAATAGTAAGCCCTTAGTATTAAGCCTAGCTAATGTAATTAATGTTAAGTTGGCCTTAAGAGACTTGGTGCTGCTGAGTGCTCCTTGCTAATGAGGGTATTCTATTTCATTTCTATTTTACCAGCCTCATTGCAAACCACGTCACTGCTGCAAACGGAGGGCTTGCTATTTGAACTCAACCAAATCTTTGTGATGCCCCCACTGCCACAAATCACTAAGCACAAGCAATAGGATATTGACTAAAAAGACTAGTGAAAATATTTATTAGAACTTCGTTTATTTCATTACTTTATGTCCTATAGTTCTACGAGTTTTAGTTTCTGCCTTAGGATATCATTAAATTTAATACATTAAATTAAATGTATGTTATCCCTCTCTGTATACGGCGATTACTAATTTAGTATAGAATTATCCGTAACACACTGCTTGTATAAATAAACCAGTAAAGAATTATATAATGAAGTACCGAAATTATACTAAACCACACGTGAAACCATATACGAGGGCATATTGAAATGTAATGCCTCTTTGGCTGTAACTTATTTATTTGTTAACCGATTTTCAAAATTCTTTTTGTGTCTTATACCGACATTTGTCCTCTATGTAAATGCTTTATTCACTTTTCGACATAGAGCCCATCCATTTCCACGCATTGCACCAACGCGTGACTAGTTGAGTGAAATCGTCGGAGAGAAATTCCGGAGTTGTTGTCGACACCAGGATTGAACTTGAGAATAAGATACAAAAAGAATTTTGAAAATTGGTTAACATGAAAAAAAGTTACAGCCATGGAGGCATTACTTTTCAATACGCCCTCTTGATTAACCGCCCTGTGTTAACATTGAAAGTTTCCAATGGACCATAATGATACCATTAAACCACGTACTTTTTAACCAATTTGAATTATCATTAATTTTACGTTTTATTCATTTATGACACATCATTCCAAGTCTTCAATATATTACATGCCATATTTTAGCATTGAAAGTTCAAATGCATGACAACGGTTCCACTAAACCAGGTGCCTATGAACCAAGTTCGACTATCATTAATTTTATGTTATATTCATTCATGACACATCATTCCAAGTCGCTTGATATATGCCAATATTTTAGCATTGATAATTCAAATGAACCATAATGGTTCCATTAAACCAGGTTCCTTGAAACCAATTTCAACAATCATTAATTTTACGTTATACAGTGGATGCTGCTTAATGTCATAAAAATAACCAAAATTGCATGAAGATGCAGCAGAAGAAAATAAATTCAAAAAAATTATAGTGTCTATTATTGTTGTTACATGTGTTTTTTCTGATTGTGTAGTACAATAGATATAAAGTTCAAAGTACTGTACATTGTACTTTAATTGTAATATAAGTACATGTACATGTACTTTAATTAAGAATCTTTTAGTTTTATTTAAAAAAATGTATCTTCATCTGTTTAGTACAATTTTTTCCGAGTAGGTCATTAATGAATTATTCATATTCATATTGCTTTGTAAAGTCATTTGATCTACATCTTACACCCACCTGTAAAATTCGTAGAGCTTCTCTCATTTGAGCATTTGTTGGCGGTGTTTCAGTGTTAATCACTTTCATCTTCTCGAAATGTGTGTTGCTGTCACGTAGACAGTGCATGCAAACGGTAGAAACAAAAACGAACCCCTTTTTCACACGGGAATATTTTTAACCAGGAACTGAACAAGGATGAACTTCATGGGAAAAACTCAGACTTGCTTTCAGAATGATAAATATAAACTTGAGTAGTTATCACATTAAACGATCATTTTTACATGTTCACGTATTAAAGAGGTTGGGATTTCTTGATTCGATGACATTAACCTTGGAGGAGTTAGACTTACAGACACACAGACAGACAGACGAACAGATAGACACGTTTATCCACACTGATAGCATAAAGCACCTTTCGGGAGTTATAAATTTCTTAGTCACGTAATCCTACTTAAGATGTACACTTGATGTTGTTACAAATCCCACTCCTCTCTCGATGTCTTAAAGTAAAACTTGGCCATTCATCACTTTGTGTACTTTAGCAGTCGCTGATACTTTTATTTACATGCTTAACATTTGCTCAATATAACACGGAGCTAAAGGAGTGCTTCCTCTGTTGTCTTTCCACTCTTGCTCAATAGTCTGCTAACACTCCATTATCTCCAGCTACTGATCATTTTTAAAGATTTTCAAGAAAGTGTTAAGTACTAAGAACTCTCTTTTCTAAGAAAAGCCTGAATAACAGGAATTCTATGCATTGTTACAAATTGAAACTTTGCCTTACATTTTTGGTCATGAGATATATATTGTTGGTCCGTGCAGAGTGTTTGTGAATTGCGTGTTGATACCTTGTTGATAAGCACTATTGCACAAAATTTGTCTTGCATTGTTTGTCATGAGATATTTCTCATTAATGTGCCTTGCCATAACTATGAATATCGTTTTTTTTTATCAATAATTATAATTTTTTCGATACCTGATGGTAAACAGTGATCTTCCTCATGCTTTGAAGGTCAAGTATGCGATATTCCCTCAAGATCGGAATAAAACTTGTATAAGAAAAAAAACAAACAAACAAATCCACGAACAAACATCCTTCTTTATATACAGGGTGAATACAAAAGTCTGAACCCCCATTTAATTTTTTGAACCGAAGCAGATATGTCAATTTTGATGAATCCAATGAAAAGGAAGTTGTGGGTGGCATACCCCATGGTGCACTTTTCAACATCCCAAATATGCAAATTAGGACACATTCAAAATTTATCTCAAAAATCGTAAGGGATAGATAAACAAACCCAATTGCAAACTTGTTCAATATAAAAAACAAACAAAACAAAAACAATCATCCAAATCGGACCAACCAATCACCCACAATCACGTGGTGAACTGACGCCACAATCACTATAACACAATTGCGTACGGAACCTAACTGACGCCAACACATGCCTTTTATTTGCTTTTCCGCATGAAAGTGAATGTGAGTATGGTAATTTATGTTAATTTTTTGATTTGCATGCTTTACATGGTGGAAATATCAACATTCAGTTTTCATTGTGCAGTGTGACTGTTTGTAAGCTACAAACATTTCAACAT
This sequence comes from Rhysida immarginata, assembly GCA_023313115.1. Classification (NCBI taxonomy): domain Eukaryota; kingdom Metazoa; phylum Arthropoda; class Chilopoda; order Scolopendromorpha; family Scolopendridae; genus Rhysida; species Rhysida immarginata. The sequence continues at coordinate 486,953 of JAHWFO010087178.1, read as the reverse complement.
GTGATGGTGGGTGATTGGCTGGTCCGATTTGGATGATCTTTTTTTGTTTTGTTTGTTTTTTTATGCTGAACAAGTTTGCAATTGGGTTTTTTTCTCTATCCCTTACGGTTTTTGAGATAAGTTTTGAATGTGTCCTTATTTGCATATTTGGGATGATGAAAAGTGCACCATAGGATAGGCCACCCACAACTTCCTATTCATTGGATTCATCAAAATTGACATATCTGCTTCGGTTCAGAAAATAAAAGGGGGGGGGGGTCAGACTTTTGTATTCACCCTGTATATAGATAGATGTTTGTTTGTGTTTTTGCGGGCTTGTTTGCTTTTTATACAAATCTACAGCTTTATACAGATCTGGATGAAATTTGCATACTTGATCTTCAAAGCATGAAGAAGGTCACTGTCTATCTCAGATTTCGAAAAAATAATAAAATCTTGTAAACATTCCAAGTAGGAACTTTAGCAGTGAAGGAGAAATACATTTATTAAAAAAAATAAAAATAATGCCCCCCTCCCCTTCCCTCCGAGTAGGGTAAGGCAAGTGTCACGAATATTTGAGTATCCAGTGGAAGAAACTTAGAAACCAAAATGAATACCAGCAATGTAGTGATATCATTAATTTTTATTTACAAAAATTCGTAAAGAAAAGTTAATAAAGTACAAAAGTAAATAAATGACTAGAAATTCCTCTCCTTATGGGATTAGAATTCTTTATCATATCCTTTAACACGAGGAATTATGTTAATTAGACATAATCCTTCCATGTTCAATATCAACAAATTAGAACATGAATATTATACAAATAGATTCGTCTCTTGCGAATTACGCGACGGGCAAAGAGGACTAAACAATGCCCAGGATAAACCACGGACTTACAAATAATTTTAAATTACCTACAATAGTAGAATTCACGTTGGAGGCAAACACTGCTCACAATGACGATTTAACAAGGTTGAAGCTTGGGGGATTTCGAAAGTAGAAATTAAATGCTATACACGGGACTCCTTCCCTAGAAAACAGCGACACAAGGGCGTTTAATGACAAAGGATGCATTTGCAGCTCCTGCAGTAAACAATGAACAGCCATGAGTCGCATTTACTTAATAAGAATGCGCTCGAGACTTGGCACGGGAAGGAAAGTGACATTGACAATTAATGAGGGCATAGAAAGCATATATAAAATGAGCCAGCTTACCTCTGTGATTTATATATGGCACCTAGATCCTCCTGAAGATAGGCCTCTAATCGCTAGGGCATCACCACTAACCACTTTGTGGAACAAATCTCTGGACTTTCGGGTATTCCCCATCGTGTAGGCGGTCGTATCCAACTGGGTATTGCCTCGGGTAGCACTAAGTTGCGGAATGACTGCCATTGCGAGGGAAACGCTTCAGGCCACAATTCGTAAAGAATGCCTTGGTTTCCGACGATTGCAACGTTGCTCGTATTTTCTTCCAACACTTTGGTGAACTGCACGCTGTCTTTGCTTGTCGTGCTGACTGCACTCAATATCCTACGGGTAAGGACTTGTTGGGTTGGAGCTCCTGCTCGCGCCAGCTGGTTTCCAATCTCCTTGCTTAAGCCTGCATTGGAAGCAGAGACAAGAACAGTTTATTGCACAGCGACTGCGACGAGACTCCGCTCCTAATTTCAGTGTCCCTGGAGAGATACACGCACGGCAGGACAGCTACTGAGGCACTTAACGAAGCACTCGTGTTCATAAAAATCCACGTCTCCGAAAATTCCGATACAATGAGCTAGAACGGAACGGAACAAAGCCCACCGAGGACAGCGATTGAGTTCAATCCGATCAGGATACTCAGGTGCCCGAGGTCAAGGACGGAAACAAATTGAAAGGAGGCTAACAGATCATTTCTCGAGGAGGCTGCACAAGATCTGTTAGCCCGCGAAATGAAAGCTACGCGGGGTGCGAAACCAATCAGTAGCTAATATAGTTCTTTTCTTTTCTCCCTATATCCTAGCTGCCGGTCTCGAGCTCCCGATTGGGTCAACGTGTTCTGCATCAGCGGTGACAGGCTACTAATCATACTTCAACCGAAGAATACAATCGACCTCGTGGATCAGTTGCGTATTGACTGCAGTGCACGCGGACAATAAATCTTGTGCAGCCTGCTCGAGAACAGAAGACGATTGTATTGCCCATTCCATGATATGAACTTTTTCCTATATTACTTACCAGATTGTAAGGAACTCTTACTTTCATGAAATTTAATATTCGCTTCCTCCCTTCTCTGTCCATGTCTTATGCTAATCTCTGGGCGTATGAGGATTGAGGTCATTCACCCAAGTCCAGCATAAGAATAGTCGTGACACTGAGATATCATATGATTGATTAAATATGCCAAACTTGTATAGCGCTACGTTCTCCCTAAATACAAATCTCTGTAATTAATGGGAGGTCGGTCACGAATCAAATATCTTGGTGAGACAGCGTGGTTTGGTACCCTGGGTGGATTAACTTGGTAAATGCATCGATTGAAATCATATTCAGATTCTTCGTCCATTTCTTCTAGTTTATCTGTGGTCTCGTTCGTCAGTTTTGAATGATTGTTTTTGCCTTTCCAGGTTGTCTTCTTGTGATTGAGGCATGGTTTCAGTCGATCAATATGGACTGTTTGTATTTTCTTACCAAAGAATGGACAGATTACATAATTAACTCCGTTTAAGTGATGAAATGCCCTGCGGAATGGCCCTGAGTATCTGTACATAAGTTTATATTTTCGCCCTAATTTTCTATAGCTAGACAAATTGCCGGTAGGCGATTTCTATCCATGTGTGACAGTTTCTTGGTTTTCTGTCCATCACTTGTTTGTTTAGCTTGTTGGTGCACGGTATGTAAACGTTGAACTAAATGTGATCGATACTGACTAGGAGAGATCTACATTTTTGGTGTGGTTGTAGAACAGCAGACAGGTGTGCATGGGTCGAACCCACAAAGGAAGCAAGCTTAAATTAAATATAGGCTTGAAATGTAATGAGGTGTATTAATAATAAAGTCTGTATGGTTTGATTAATTACGTTTAAAAGAGTAAATTTACCAGATTTAATTATGCTTTAATTGAATCTGATAGAAATATGATCAATATGTCACATATGAGATTCAACCTAGTGGGAATATTCTTCGTAATGACGCTGGGTGGATTTCGTGCATCCAAGCCTGGCTCTCCAAATTCGTTAAATAGGATCCTATGTCCATATATCCATAATAACCTTCCACATTTAATTTTTGACGATATTTATGGATGTCTTCTTTTGACTTCTTCGCTAAGTCTTCCAGAACCATGTCTGCCTATCCAAATTTCTATTTAATCTTTCAATTTCTTTGGATTCAGCCCCTTTAATAAAGTGGGGTACACGTTCTGGAGAAATTTTTCCACATCGGTTGTTTCGCAGTTGGTTATATCCGGATGGAGCACCGTTCCATCCCTAATCTGTCTCAAATAATCTCTTTATGCGCAAGCCTGTTTGACCCGTGGGATCTTTTCCACCCATAAATAAGCTAATATATCATCTATAGCTCGCTTGCTGATCACATGTGCCGGAATTCGCTTTTGAAACAGCAAAGCGATGAATAAAGTTCCTTGCAGTGGCTCCATCCTTCGTCTTCAATAAATCCTTCGTCGCGGATCAGATATTCACAGTTCCTGCGGTCAAATTTTCTTCAAATTAAATCTGATCCTAACCAAATAAAAGATTCCTGCGTTTTTGATAAGACTGGTTTTGTCCGGAAAAAAAACTCTGTAAGGGGCCTTTCAAGCATTACGTAATATAGTTTTTGAAGATTTTTGACCCCCCCCTCCCACTCCCCCTGTAACGCGTTGTAACTTTTGGCCTACCCCACCACTTAAATGTCATGTAACATCCAAGTGTTCATTTTTATCTAAAAATGTCCATTATTTCGCGTAAAACACAAGAAAAATCACTAAAATATCGTTTGTTATTGTTTCAATGGCGTTTGCAGTAACAATAAATAAAACAAGACATTCCTATTAATTCAACCCATTCAAGTGTACCTTATTAAGTTCCCGAAAGGTGCTTTATGCTATCAGTGTGGGGAAACGTGTCTGTCTGTCTGCCCGTCTGTCCGTCTGTCTGTCCGTCTGTCTGTCTGTCTGTCTATGAAAGATTTTCAAAATCTGTTTTCGTCTGTCGATGTATAATATATCAATCAAGTCGTAATGACGAGATAGATTCGGTTATTCATTATTATTTTCGTCAGTCGACGAATATGGTACTTGGCACGAATCATTCACAAATATTATCTAAATGGTTTCAATAGGACGTGGGCAAATGGTACCTTCAAGACCCCACCTAGCAATTTTCAATGGAGAGATATACTAAGTAATATATCAAACAAATCGTAATGACGAGATAGAGGCGGATTATAATTATTCGCCAATTAATAAATGTGGTTCCGGGAATGAACTATTTTGAAAATGGTTGAAATCGAAACAATGACACGTGCTCTAATAGTACCCTTATCACACCCTCAAAAATTTTCAGTGCTAAAATATGGCATGTAATATATCAAACGACTTGGAATGATGTGTCATGAATAATTATAATGTAAAATTAACAATAGTCGAAATTGGTTTCAAGTAACCTGGTTTAGTAGAACCATAATGGTTTATTGGAACATTCAGTGCTAAAATATGGCATGTAATATATCAAACATCTTGGAATGATGTGTCATGAATGAACATAACGTAAAATTAATGATATTCGAAATTGGTTTCAGGGACCTGGTTTAGTGGAACCATTATGGTTCATTGGAACTTTCAATGCTAAAATATGGCATGAAATATATAAAACAACTTGAAATGACGTGTCATGAATGAATATAACGTAATATTAATGATAGTCGAAATTATTTCAAAGGTACGTGGTTTAATGGTATCATTGTGGTCCATTAGAAACTTCAAATGTTAACATATGGCGGTTTAAGAATATTGTTCCGCGAATGGTTTAGTTTAGCCTTTCAGTACTTGGTTATGTCATTCCTTAATGGTTTATTAGGTACTGAAAGGTGCTTTGTGCTAGTGTGGGGAAACGTGTCTGTCTGTCTGTCTCTAACTCCAACTCCTCCGAGGCTATGAAAGATTTCCAAAATCTGTTTTCGTTAGTCGATGAATATTGTTCATATCACAAACCAATCACAAACACTATCCAATGCGGTTCATTGGCGTGTGCACAAATGGTACCTCTATTTCCCGCCCATCAATTTTCAATGGGAAGTTATGTTAAGTAATATATCAAACAAATCGTAATGACGAGATAGAAGTGGATATAAATTACAATTTTCGCCAATAGATAAACATGGTTCAGGATAGATAAACGTAAAATTAATGATAGTCGAAATTGGTTTCAAGGAACCTGGTTTAGTGGAACCATTATGTTTCATTGGAACTTTCAATGTCAAAATATGGCATGAAATATATCAAACAACTAGGAATGATGTTTCATGAATGAATATAACGTAAAATTAATGATTGTCGAAATTGGTTTAACGGTATCTTTATTGTCTATTAAAAACTTGCAATGTTAACATTGGATGGTTTAAAAATATGGTTCCGCGAATGGTTTAGTTTAACCTGTCGGTATTTGGTTATGTAATTTCTTATTTATCTTATCTATTCATATTGCTCTATAATTTACGATCACACATAATGTAATAAAACCTACAGTTTTGCAGTAAAATGCAGATTAAATTATCTGAAGTAAGAGTAGAGCGAGTATTGAAAATCTACTTCCTAGATCTAACATTTTGATTAAAACCAGCCTTCCAGAGGAGCACTTTTACAGCGTGTCCATAATTAAAGGACCTTATTAAAGGTTGTGGAATTCGTACTCTCTTTTATTGTGTTTTTTTTTTGTTTGGTTGGGAAGGGAGTGAATGAACGTTCAATGTAGTTTTTTTTGTTTAGTTATCTGGATTTAAAAGCTCTAGTTCGGTACGTGTAATGCATCTGTATGGATGATAAATGGGTTAAGGATTGTTTTGTAGAAATTATAGATTTATTACTGGCCGTGTTGCGTTTGTATGATTGTTGAACTGTTATTACCAAGTGTGTGCTCTCTTGGTGGCAGCGATTGTTGCCACTGATTTCCAAGAAGATCATCACAGCTTCCAATAGAGAGTGGGAATGTTTTTGTTTGTTGCATATGTTACGTGTTTTTTTTCTATTTTCTATGGGTATTCCAGCATCAGCTTCCGAGATAGAGAGACGCGTTTCAGTTTATTAAGTTTGCACGTGTTCGAACGCTCCAATAAGAAGTTTGCGCTGGAATGGATCCTTGTTAAATAAATTATATTTAAGCCCTTATTTGCCACTTTTGATAATAAGCATTTATCGTAATACTAGTTTTTGAATTAAATTAGTTATAACGTTAAAATGTGAGGTCCGGTTAGGACGAGCAAAGGACAGGCAGAGCGAAGGCCATACATTGTTGGAAGGTGCCGGCATGGAAGAGAATGCGTACGAACTGATGTACAAAGAGGCAGGGAGCGATCAAGTAGCCAAGCAGTGAATTGATGGGTAAAATAATGAGAAAAAGTCTTCATTGGTGAGTGATGTCTTTCCTTATCTTTGTCGGCATTGGAAGCCAGCCGACTGAGTGAACATCAAGTGGGATGCCTTAAATGTAGCTTCGTATCCTCTCTATATTGTTTTTTTTATTGATTGATGCCACAGCCATTCTGTAGAAATTAGCTTAAATGCATAAAAGATTTTTGCACCTTGGCATGAAACATGTTAGGTCTGAGCAGGGATCACTGTGAACAGAGGGCATAAAGGGGAGAAACAATCTAGAGCACCAGCGTACACACCATACGAGGCAAAGTCATGTGGTGCATAACGAGCGTTGAAGTTAGCTCTGGGCTCCCCAGTGGCTTGCGAGTTTTTGCTTCACTCCCACCAAGAGGAGTCACGGTGCCTTCCCCCTTCGTTGGAATATTTGCTTTTCAGGGGAGCGAGTCCGTTCCACCAGAAACTCGGCATTGCTGTATGGGGAGTCATCACTTCATCCGAGTGTATTGTGAAAACGGTCCCAGGGTACCCTACTTTAGATATAAATGACATGCACCAGAGTGCACAGAATCTCGGTTTATTCTAAGATAATGTTTGCATAGTTTTGTAAGCTTTAATTTATGGTGTATCTCACTGGGGCCCCTTCGAGTTCTTTTAGAGTTCAACTGATTAGCATATCTTAATGCATTTTATGTCTAAAGGCAATAAAAATGGAAGTAGCTTTAAAGTACCCAATTTGAGTTCTCGTATCTCTTTAATACTGGTTCCGAACCCTTGATCGGCTCACTCTCCAGCGTTTCCTCTTCTAAGGTATGTGCTTATGCACCTTACAGGAGATAGAACTTATCACAGTGGTGCCCGAACAGGGACCAGTAGTCCGGGATTTCGGCATTAACGAGGGTGCAAGGGCTCAAATGTACAATTGTGCATTGAGAGTTTGTGTTGTGTGGCAGTTTTTGTGTTTAGAGTGACTTGTATCTGTTTAGCGTGTAGTTTGTATGGGAATTTGGATTTTAGGTGTTGCTAGTGTAGTGTATGGAGGCCCAAGGTGAAGCGTTGCTTGATTATGGGATGCTTCCAATGCATGGAGTTATTACTTGAAAAATTAGTGGAACTGGTGTCTGAAGTGGTGTGGGAAGGGAACCATGAACGGCGATTAAATGCGAGTAAGTTAGGGGCAAAACCGAGGTCGGGGATCTCCCAATGGGGGTCAGACAGATTCTGGTATATCACTGGAAGCCTACTTTGATCTTGTCATGTTAGGTATGCCTGGGAAGGGTGCCAAGACTATGCATAGGACAGGGCCATTTAAGGTACAAGGATGGAACAGACTGGGTAAAAATAATGGGCCTCAGTTTTGGTGATGTGAAAAGGGTGAGGGCGGGCTGATTTGGAAGCCCTGGCAAAGCAGTTGGTTCCGGGACAAAACTGAATTACGCGAGAGGACTAAAGTTTGTGAGCAGCCAATTGCTGGGGACGACTTCCGAAGGCTGACGCATTTTTTAGGCGAGGGTCTTGGGTGTTCCCTGCTGCAAGCGAGAGCTGGAAGATAATTCACTCCAGATAATGCACCAGGGAGTTAATGGAGAGTTGTGTACTCCATTCGCATGCCTGTTAATTGCCTATGCAGAAGGATGTATGCTGGAGACCCCTGGCGTAATGGGGGCAGCATATGTCAACATGGAGGCTGCACTGGAGGCCCACCAGCAAACGCCATTGATGGTGGCGTCCCGTCAGGAGGTTACCGAATTTGTAGATCATGGGAGGGTAGCCATTTTCGGTGAAGCAATCGTGATAGAGAGGAAAAATAATTATGGGAACACAATTTGTAAAAATGTATTGGGAGAAAAATCACATACAGATAGTTTGAGCGTGAGCCCATGGGATCAAGGGGTAATTCAGGTATCGCCATCACTGAACGGCCCGGATGGGGTTCTCATATCTCACGAGGTGAAAGGGAAAACCAATGGGGCCCTGGGGCATCCGGTGGTTAACTCCTGGGAGGATTTACCCCTGGAGGAGAAAGTAGGAAGTGATGATAAGGTATTTTGCCATGCTGATGAAATTTTTGCAACACAGGGAAGAAAATTATCGAAAACCATACCTGGGAACGAAAAGGTATCTAAGACGAGAACTGATACGGTTTCCAGGTCCATAGGGAAAGGACTCCCAGCAATTGATGGACAACTTTCCGAGTCTGTGCGAGGCGGAGTTTCAGAGAAAGATAGTGGTCAATTAGGTAGCCCGTTGAGAAGCAGAGGAAGGCGTCTTGCATGGGAGGAGGAATGGTGGGGCGACACTCGAAGCTTAGTTGTACTGTGATGACGGCGGAGGACGTTGAGGCAAATATTATTTTGAGCGTTTATGTGTGAAGCAAAGACGGAAATGCATTGCCAGCAGTGTGCGCTAATGGTAGCGTGAAGCCAGAGGGCGTGGGAGAACGTGCTTTGGAGGGAAAGAGAAAGGATCGGGGTGGTGTTAAACACCAGGCAAAGGACCAAAAAGATGGTGATGAAGTAGGTCATGGAATTGATAATGACAAGAAGTTAAGGTCCTGGGGTAGGATGCGATAGATGTTGGCGGCGTGTGGGAGGGGTTTTCAGCTGCGTGAAAGCGGAGCAGTGTTGGCTCAAGCCTGGCAGCTCGCCTATGGCTAGGATAGGGGTGTGGAGTTGTTTTTTGTTGTGAGTTTCATTTATTAGTGTGGATTTTGCTTTGAGGCTTAATAAGGGAAAATGGTTTTTGTTTATAGTGAATGTTTGATGTAGGTATATGGACTTTGGGGTGTATTGTAAAGTTTTAGTTGGTAGAAAGTGTGTATATTGTTTCTGGGTGCAATATAGGGGTGAGCGTTTGTGAGTACTACTTTGGATCGTGGGGAATTATAGTATAGTTTGGAGTGTTAAAAGTGTTTAGGGATTAAGAATTGGAGAATGGGTACAGATGGGAAGAGGAATTAGCAGGTTGCTGAGAAAGGTTGATTATGAGTATGTATGTATGTTTTGTATGTGGAGTGCTTTTGGTAGTCTGTGTTATGGTATTGGTCGCGTATATAGATATTATTTGGTATCGTAATGGAGTGGTGTCCTTTGAGTATTTTGTGTTGATTGTGAATTGAATAAGTGGAACATTGAACGTTGGATAGAAGGTACGGGGGAGATCTTACTCGAACGTAACCCTTGACAGTTTATGTTCCAGGCCTTTCGTCGAGCGCATGTGACGTTCCATGTTAGTTGGAAGTCACATGGCTCTGGCAAAAAGGGGGGGGGGGAATTATAAAATTAAGGGTTCTTACCTGGTTGTGGAATTCGTACTGTATTTTATTTTCGTTTTTTTTGTTTCGATGGGAAGGGAGTGATTGAATGATCAATGTATTTGTATCTGTATAGTTATGTTGTTTTAAATGCTCTAGTTCGATAAGTGTAATGCATCTGTATGGATGATAAATAGGTTAAAGAGTGTTTTGTTGAAATTATTTATTTATTACCGGCAGTGTTGCGTTTGATTAATTGTTGAACTGTTATGAAAAGTGTATGTTTCATGTGTGCACTCTGTTGGTCTCGGCGATTGTTACCACTGATTTCCAAGAAGATCATCGCAGCCTCCAATAGAGCATTGTTGTTTTTTCCATTTTGTATGGGCATTCCAGCGTCAGCTTCCGAGATAGATGGACTCGCTTCACATTATTAAGTTTTAACGGCGCGAGTTATTAAGTTTTTACGTGTTCGAACGGCCCGATAAGAATTTCGCGCTGGAATGGATCCTTGCTAAATAAATTATATTTAAGCCCTTATTTGCCATCTTTGATAAAAATTATTTATCGTTATACTAGTTTTTAAATTAAATAAGTTATAATGTTAAAATGTGAGGCCCGGTTAGGATGAGCAAAGGACAGGCAGAGCGAAGGCCATACGTTGTTGGAAGGTGCCGGCATGGAAGAGAATGCGTACGAACTGATGTAGAAAGAAGCAGGGAGCGATCAAGTAGCCAAGCAGCGAATTGATGGGTAAAATAATGAGAAAAAGTCTTCATTGGTGAGTGATGTCTTTCATTATCTTTGTCGGCATATGAAGCCAGCCGACTGAGTGAACATCAAGTGGGATGCCTGAGTGGGATGCTTCGTATCCTCTCTATATTGTTTTTTTTTATTGATTGAAGCCACGGCCATTCTGTAGAAATTAGCTTAAATGCATAAAAGATTTTCGCACCTTGGCATGAAACATGTTAGGTCTGAGCAGGGATCAAGGTGAACAGAGGGCATAAAGGGGAGAAACAATCTAGAGCACCAGCGTACACACCATACGAGGCAAAGTCATGTGGTGCATAACGAGCGTTGAAGTTAGCTCTGGGCTCGCTAGTGGCTAGTGATGGGTAAAATAATAAGAAAACGTCTTCATTGGTGAGTAATGTCTTTCCTTATCTTCATCGGCATATGAAACCAGCGGGCTGACTGAACATCAAATGGGACGCCTTAAACGTAGCTTTGTATCCTCCCGTCAAAGTTCACGTAAATTTTGGGGTTTAAACCCATGCTCTCCACTGAGACTGTTTGTTTGACGCCACTGTAATGAGAAGCCCTCCCTATGAAGGACTCTATATTGTTTTCTCTTATTGATTGATACCAAAGCCATTGATTTCTCTTATTGATATTAAAGCCATTCTGTCGAAATTAGCTTAAATGCATAAAAGATTTTTCCACCTTTGGGGATCAAGGTGAAAGGAAGGCATAAAGGGGAGCAACAAGCTTGAGGCATAATGAGCGTTGAAGTTTGCTCTGGGCTCGCCAGTGGCTTGCGATGTTTTCGGCTCCCTGCCCCCCAAGAGGGCTTGCTTCCGCGTTCGTTGGTAATTAAAGGAGGTACGGTGCGCGTTCTTGTGCAAGAATTGGAATACTTGCTTTTCGGGGGAGCGAGTCCACTACACACAAACTCGGCGTCACTGTGTGGGGAGTCATCTTCCTCTCCAACTGTACCATGAAAACGGTCCCACTGCTTCAGATATGAAAGACATGCATCAGAGTGCACACAATCTCGGTTTATTCTTAGATAACGTTTGCATAGTTTTGTAAGCTTTAGTTTATTGTGTATCTCGCTGGGGCCCCTTCGAGTTCTTTTAAAGTTCAACTAATTAATATATCTTAATGTATTTTATGTCTAAAGGCCATAAAAATGGAAGTAGTTTAAAAAAACCTAATCTCAGTTCTCGTATCTCTCTATTACTGGTCCCGAACCCTTGATCGGCTCACTCTCCAGCGTTTGCTTTTCTAAGGTATATGCTTATTCACCTTAACTGGAGAGTGAACTTATCACACATTCTCAGGTGGAATTTTCGGCCATGTTGTGTCCAACTAAGTTGGACTAACTTCCGAATATTTAGCATAGAACATAGTTTGTGTGGAAGCAAGACGGGTTTCATGTTTTTTTTGTTATTTTAAATGATTTTAATGACCACAAATGTTTTACTGCGTGGTATTAGGGTGTTCGAATCGTTCTGAAGTTGGTTTTATAGCAAAACTTTCTCCACTCGAACCAGAAAAACGATTAACTTGGGCCGCACAGCCTAAAAGAGAAAAGGCGATACCTTCGAACTACAGTTGTGAGGCTCATATGGGTAGTAAAATTCATATGTGTGTGTCACAAGAGGAATTTTGGATATTCAAATATTCAGTACTTAATGGAAAAAGGACCGGTCGAAGCAGGAGCCAGTATTCAGTGATTACGTTAGATCCAACTTCAACCCCGTCCCCTCGAGATCAAACTTCCGAGGCCCAGTATTCATCGATGGCGTTAGTGACTTTGACATATAAACTGTTGTATAACTCTTTGGCAGACAGTACAGTAATTATATTTATTAAAGAACATAATTATTATATGTACACGTACAATATCTTCACATAATTTCGTAGTTATTATATCTCATCTTCATTAACCCTTTTGATGAATAAATCAGATATATCTACTCAAAATTTCATTACCATTTGCGGAAATCTGATTTATCCCACAGGTTTAAAAAACTTCTTGTTATGCTGCTAAAAGGGGATAATTCCATCTTCTCAGTAATGAAAATGAATTTTAATTCCGCAGTGAAAGGGCTAACAATGAAATAATAAGTAGCATGTGTTTAGAATTTTCATTTGTAAAATCAATAAATTAAATACACTATCTTTCCAAAAGTAATCGGACGGATTTGATTTTAGTCATTTTATCGAATATCAAAATATTTGACGAATTATCCTGAACCTTTAGGGGTGTAAAGAGCATGTAACACCTCATATAAGGCAGCAAAGGTATTTTCCCGAAGACAAATACAGGTCTAGCAACAATGTGAACCAAAACAATCATGTTTGGGTTCACCGTGTAAAAATAATGCTTAAAATGCATTGTGTCTGCAGCATATGCTTAAGAGGCATCTTTTACTTATCTGTGTTCATTTGTATGAGAATAGCACATTTATTCATGGAGATATAAAGGTTTCTTTAAAAAGTCGAAAGTAGATAACCCATCGCTCTACGCGCATATTAATGAGGTGGGCGTGGTCAATTTGATCCAATTAAAGTCCTCCCCTCCCTTTATTTGATCCAATTTAAGTCCTCCCCCCTCCCTTAATTAGGGTGTGGTCATTTAATTAGTGCGTGTTGATTAATGAATTTGGGTGTTGGTTAATTAATTAATTAGGGCGTTGGTTAATTAATTAGGGCGTTGGTTAATTATTTAGGGCGTTAACCCTTTAATTAGGGCGGCGCCCCTTTGATTTGAAG
>JAHWFO010087178.1:426378-458649 GCA_023313115.1 Rhysida immarginata | reverse complement strand
CTTCAAATCAAAGGGGCGCCGCCCTAATTAAAGGGTTAACGCCCTAATTAATTAACCAACGCCCTAATAAATTAACCAACGCCCTAATTAATTAATTAATTAACACCCAAATTCATTAATCAACATGCACTAATTAAATGACCACACCCTAATTAAGGGAGGGGGAGGACTTTAATTAGATCAAATAAAGGGAGGGGAGGACTTTAATTGGATCAAATTGACCACGCCCACCTCATTAATATGCGCGTAGAGCGACGGGTTATCTACTGTCGAAATGTTTTCCGAAGTTTTCTGTTTATAACAGGCACGATTTTCAAGCCAATGCAATGTCACTTTCAGAAAACTTGAGAAACTACAATAGAGTCAACATCCTTCAATCGGAATATAAAACAATTTTATATTTGGTGAAATATAAGCATTTGTACTAAATAATGTTTAACTGCGCAAGTGTTACACAATTGTCTTTTGTATAATTTATTACTATTTAGAGAGCTACACTTATATAAAGTCCAAGCAAATATCGTGAAAATTAGGAAAGATATCGTCGATAGAATGAGTTGAATTTCACTTGTTCTGAAAAATAAACAAACCGATAAGGGGTTTTCTCCAAATTTTTATTTTGGATCGGACACCAGTATCAACTTCTACTTCTTATGCTGACATGAAGAAATATTGATACTGGTGTCCGATCCAAAATAAAAATGTGGAGAAAGCCCTTTAACGTTTTGTTTATTTTTGAGAGCAAGTGAAATTCAACTCATTCTGTCGACGATATCTTTCTGAATTTTCACGATATTGCTTGGGCTTTTTATAAGAGTAGCTCTCCACATTTGGCTAATAAATTAAGAAAAAAAAAACTTGCGTATGCGCAGTAAATATTATTTAGTAAAAATGCTCATATTTTATCAAATCTTTTTCTCTATATATAAAGAAGGAAGTTTGTTTGTGGGTTGGTGGGTTTGTTTTGTTTTTTAAACAAATCCACAGTTTTATTCAGATCTTGATGAGGAAGGCCATTGTCTACCTTAAATTTCGAGGAATAATATTTATTGATAAAAAATCAACATTAATGATTACAGCAGGGCATATTAATGAGAAATATATCATGACCAAGAATGCAAAGCAATGTTTGTGCAACAATAGTTATCAACAATGGTAACAGCACTCAATGCACTAACACAATTCAAGGATCAACAATATATATCTCATGACCATAACTGCAAGGCAAAGTTGTGCAATATAGACAAGTTTCAATTTGTAACAATGCATAAAATCCCTGTTACAATTTCTTAATCAGTAACTGGAAATATTGTAGATATTGCAGACTACTGACAAAGAGTGAAAAGGCGACAGATGAAGCGCTCCTTCAGCTCTGTGCTGTATTGAGCAAATAGTAAAAATATAAATAGAAGAATCGCCGACTGCTAGAATACACGAAGTGATGAATGGCCAAGTTTTGCTACAAGACATGGAGAGAACATTGGAAATTGCAACAACATCAGGTGTATATCTAAAGTAAGATTACATGACTAAGAAATTATTTAGACTAACAGTGGCATACTATGAGAGGTCCATCCTTTAAGAGCGTTTAAAATTTTTTTACCGAATTTTCATAAGGAATTATTACTCTATTAGTTTTAAGCATTTTCATGTGTTTATTTTTAAGGTATTTCAAAATTTAATAAAAAAAAAAGAGTCAGAGCCACGCCGGGGTTATCACCTAGCTTATTTGGTAGCACAGCAGATCCAAACATTTCATAAAAGTATAATTTGACTATAGTCTGTGTGATTGTGAATATTTTTGCAAGCTGAGATAATGAACGTTCTTTTCCTAGAATTATTGATAATGAGTATAAAATGATGATGCAGTGACAGGATATAAATAAAGCAGCGTCTATTGAGGAGGAAAAGGAGTCAGACGTATCTCCCCTGAGTTCCCTATCAAAAAACCAGACGACTGGCAAAAATTTATGTGCCTGGAAAGCAAAGAGAAAGGACGAGTATTGATCTGAGAAACTCTGCAGTTAAAACAGAAAAAGCTATACGGGCATAGGAAATATATGAACAACGACAATTTCGAATGGAGCAGGAGGGTATAAGAGCTTCTACGTCAAAGGCAAGAAAAACTTGGGTCTCACGAATGTGTCAATAGGAATAAAATCAGTTATACAATCAAAAAGTTACACGAATTATTACAAGTCTTTAGGATGAAGATATAAACAATAAATAAAAGTAAAAATTAAAGTAAAAAATGACAATATCCGGTGATGTTCCCTGGAGGTGAGATGGATATTATTTTAATCTGAGGCAAATCAAAAAAAATTTATATAAAGTTCTGGTATATCGTCTAGAATTCCTGTTTTTCCTGGGCAATGCCGGTTTTCTCTGTTAGTCTGTTTGTATATATATAAAGAACTAGCAGTAGTACCCGCCATTGCCCGGAATAATTACCCGTGTAGGTAATCTCAAAAAATTAATTTATAACTCCAAATTGGTTAAATATGAACTCAACACAGAGCAAAGGGACTATCCGTTCTAAGAAAAATATGAAAAACAGGAATTCTAGGTGATATACCGGGACTTTATCTAAACTCTTCTTGTCTTGCCTCACCACTACAGAGCATCCCCAGATACTTTAGATTCAAGTTTTTCTTGCCCATGACGTAGAAGCTCCTACACCCTCTTGCTCGATTCGAAACTCCAGTTGTTCAGATGTTTCAAATGCCCATATAGCATTTTCTGTTTTAGTTGCGGAGTTTCTCTGACCAATGCCCGTTCTTTATCTCTCCTTTCCAGACATAAATTTTTGCCAGTCGTATGGACGTTTGATAGGGAGCTCAAGGGAGATACGCATAAATCCTTTGCCTTATTAATACACGCTGCCTTTATAATGTTCTGTCACTGCATGGTCATTTTATTTTTATTAATAATATTTCTTGGGAACGAAAGTTCAATCATCGCATTATCAGCAACTCGGTTTCCAAATATACACATTCCCACAGAATAAAGTCAAAATATATTTTAATGAAATGTTTGGATCTGGTGTTGATACCATTGATACCTATTGTTGCACAAACTTTTCCTAGCATTGTTAGTCATGAGATAAGTATTGTTGGTTCGTCTATTGTTTGTGAATTGCGTGTTGAAACCATTGGTGATAATTATTGTTGCACAATCTTTGCCTTGCATCGTTGGTCGTGAGATATTCCTCATTAATATGCCTTGCTATAACCATGAATATCGATTCTTTATCAATAATTATGTTTTCGAAATCTGAGGTGACACTGACATTCCGCATGCTTTGAAGGTCAAGTATACAAAACTTCATCAAGATCGGAATAAAACTATAGAAGTTTTTAAGAAACAATCAAACAAACAAACAAACCCACACACAAACATCCTTCTTTATATACGAGGCGCATCCAGAAAGTAAGTTTCCCTATTTAAAAAAAAAAGAACTCACACTTACAGGAACATATTTATTGGCAACAAGTACAGCAATGTCTCAGCTATTTTTTAACATAGCCACCACCAGAATTGAGACACTTGTTCGTATCGTGGGATCAACTTTTGTATCCCCCTGTCGTAGAAGTCTGCCAACTGTGAATGGAACTCTTCAGCTCTTCGTCGTTGTCAAAATGCTCCCCGGAGTACAGGAGTTTCTTGAGGTGCAAGAAAACGTGAAAATCGCTAGGAGCATGATCAGGGCGAAGGTTCTCCATCACGCGCTGCCGCACAAGCTCAACAAGATCATCATTGATGAGAGATGGTCGCTCGCTGCGCTCTTCATCATGGACACTTTGACGACCTTCGGAAAACTGCCTACACCAGCGACGCACCATCCTCTTACTCATGATATTCGGCCCATAGACCTGACAGAGCTGACGATGAATTTCAATTGGCGCAATGCTTTGTGCATTCAAGAACTTTATCACCGACCGAACCTCGCAGGCGACGGGAGAAGAAATAAGAGCTTCCATTTCGGGCCATTGCTACCAGGCTACTGGCACGAGGCGGGAACTGTCCGGCTGGCATATGATTGATACGTCATAGATCTGTTACGCATGCGGAATTGACATGGCTAATTACGTTTACTTTAAAGGGGGAAAACATCGGGAAACTTACTTTCTGGATGCGCTTCTTATATAGAGGAGTAGAGGAGGATCCGGCGTTGCCCGTGATAATTATACTTGCAGGTAAGCAGAATAATCTCCAGAATTTAAATTATTACTCCCAAATTGGTTAAATAATAACCCAGTCAATACAACACATAGGGAAGGGGCTATCCATTCTAATAAAAATGGATTAATTTATTAAAAATAAATAAAAAACAGGAATTCTAGTTGATATACAAGAATTTTATTTACCTCTTGATATCCGTCTTCACCACCGGGGAACATCACAGGAAAATTTACACACAGGTTTTTCTTGCCCTTGACGTAGAGGCATTTTACCCTCTTGATGTATTCGAAACTCCTGTTGTTCAGACGTTTCGAACGCCCATATAGATTTGTCTATTTTAACTCCAGAGTTTCTCTGAAAATATTCGTTCCTTATCTTTCCTTTCCTGGCACATAATTTTTTGCTAGTTGTCTGCATGTTTGATAAGGATTTCAAGGAAACATGTGTGACTAGTTTTCCTCCTCAATAGATGCTGTCTTATTTATGGCCAGTCACTGCATTGTCATTTTATACTTAGTATTAATATTTATTGGAAATGAACGTTTAATCATTCCATTATCATCGTCTCAGTTTCCAAAATTTTCACACTTACACAGAATATAGTCGAAGTAATTTTTTATGAAATGTTTGGATCTGCTGGCTACCAAATAATCTAGATGATAACCACTGTGTGACTCTTTGTGTTTTTGATTTAATTTCGTAATAACTTTATAACAAACATATGACAACGCATAGAATTAATAAAGTAAAAAATCTTATGAAAATTTGAAAAAAAATTTTTAAATGCTCAAAATGGATGCACCTCTCCATATATGCCACTGCTAGTCTAAATAATTTCTTAGTCACGTAATCTTATTTTATATGTTCAAGTGTGTTTACTTAATTTCCTTTCTTCTCTCCATTTCTTGAAGCAAAACTTGGCCATTCATCACTTTGTGCACTCTAGCGGTAGCCGATTCTTCTATTCAGTTGATTACCATTTGCTCGATAGAGCACGAACCTAAAGGAGTCTTTCCACCTTTCTCAATAATATGCTAACTCTCCATTATCCCTAGATACAGATCATTTTTAAAGATATTCAGGAAATTGTTAAGTATTAGGAACTCTCTTTTCTAAAAAAAAAAAGCCTGAATAACAGGAATTCTATGCATTGTTAAAAATTGAAACTTATATATATATATAGCGCAATTTTTGCCTTGCATTTTTGGTCATGAGATATATATTGTTGATCCCTGCATAGTGTTGGTGCATTGCGTGTTGATACCATGGTTGATAAGCATTGTTGCACAAACTTTGCATTGCTTTGTTTGTCATGAGATATTTTTCTTTAATATGTCTTGCCATAACCATGAATATCGATAATTTTTTTTATCAATAATTATTAAATAGAAAAATAGCCGAAACTGTTGATAGCTTAATAAATAAAGGAAAAAACAGAAAAAACTACTCCACATAGAAAAATATTTTACTGACTCAGATGTACATTTCGGATTTCAAAAATCCATCATCAGACTCATCATTGAATGGCAGCTTTGGACGCTCTTCTGGAGTACGATAATGATCGATATCTGCAACACCTACAGTTCAAAGATGAATCACTGAAGTTCAAAGATGAAAGACTTTGCACTTTGCCACTTTCACTGCTTCTGAAAGAAGAAAGAGCCCCTTAAGGGACCCGAGTTGGCTCTGACGGCGAGGTAAACGCTGCTATTCACTCCTGGTGTCGACAACAACTCCGGAATTCCTCTCTGACTGGTTCACTCAACTAGTCACGCGTTGGTACAATGCGTGGAAAGGGATGGGGACTATGTCGAAAAGTGAATAGTGCATTACATAGAGGACAAATGTGAGAATAAGATACAAAAAGAATTTTGAAAATTGGTTAACAAGTAAAAAAGTTACAGCCATGGAGACATTACTTTTCAATACGCCCTCGTATTTAACCGCCCTATGTTAACATTGTAAGTTTCCAATGGACCATAATGATACCATTAAACCACGTACTTTTTAACCAATTTGAATTATCATTAATTTTACATTTTATTCATTTATGACACATCATTCCAATTCGTTCGATATATTATATTCCATACTTTAGCATTGAAAGTTCAAATGAACCACAACGGTTCCACTAAACCAGGTGCCTATGAACCAATTTCGACTATCATTAACTTTATGTTATATTCATTCATGACACATCATTTCAAGTCGCTTGATATATTATATGCCATATTTTAGCATTGATAATTCTAATGAACCATAATGGTTCCATTAAACCAGGTTTCTTGAAACCAATTTCAACAATCACTAATTTTACGTGATGTAGTGGATGTCAATGGCCGAAATTGAATAAAGATGCAGTAGAAGAAAATAAATTCAAAAAATTATAGTGTCTATTATTGTTATTACGGGTGTTTTTTTCTGATAGATATAAATATCAAAGTACATTGTACTTTAATTGCAATAAAAGTACATGTATCTTTTAGTTCTATTTAGAAAATGTATCTTCATCTGTTTAGTACAATTTTTTTGGAGAAGGTCATTAATGAATTATTCATATTCATGTTGCTTTGTAAAGTCATTTGATCTACATCTTACACCCACCTGTAAAATTCGTAGAGCTTCTCTCATTTGAGCATTTGCTGGCGGTGTTTCAGTCTTCATCACTTTCATCTTCTC
The DNA here is from genome assembly GCA_023313115.1 of Rhysida immarginata. Taxonomy (NCBI): domain Eukaryota; kingdom Metazoa; phylum Arthropoda; class Chilopoda; order Scolopendromorpha; family Scolopendridae; genus Rhysida; species Rhysida immarginata. The sequence goes on along the minus strand of JAHWFO010087178.1, from coordinate 451,788 downwards.
GAATTGTGTGTTGCTGTCACGTGGACAGTGCATACAAACGGTAGAAACAAAAACGAACCTCTTTTTCACACGGGAATATTTTTAACTAGGAACTAATCAAGGGTAAACTGCATGGGAAAAACTCTGACTTGCTTTCAGAATGATAAATACAAACTTGAGTAGTGATCACATTAAACTATTATTTTTACATGTTCACGTATTAAGGAGGTTTGGAATTCTTGATTCGATAACATCAACCTTGGAGGAGTTAGAGTTACAGACACACAGACAGACAGACGAAGAGATAGACACGTTTCCCCACACTGATAGCATAAAGCACCTTTCAGGAATTATAAATTTCTTAGTCACGTAATCCTACTTAAGATGTACACTTGATGTTGTTACAAATCCCACTCCTCTCTCAATGTCTTAAAGTAAAACTTGGCCACTCATCACTTTGTGTACTCTACCAGTCGCTGATACTTCTATTTACATGCTTAACATTTGCTCAATATAACACGGAGCTAAAGGAGTGCTTCCTCTGTCGTCTTTCCACACTTGCTCGATAGTCTGCTAACACTCCATTATCTCCAGCTACTTATCATTTTTAAAGATTTTCAAGAAATTGTTAAGTACTAAGAACTGTCTTTTCTAAGAAAAGACTGAATAACTGGAATTCTATACAATGTTACAAATTGAAACTTTGCCTTACATTGTTGGTCATGAGATATTTCTCATTATTATGCCTTGCCATAACTATGAATATCGTTTTTTTTTATCAATGATTATTATTTTTTCGAAACTTGCTGGTAGACAGTGATCTTCCTCATGCTTTGAAGGTCAAGTATGCGACATTTTATCTAAATCGGAATAAAACTTGTATAAGACAAAAAACAAACAAACAACTCCACGAACAAACATCCTTCTTTATATACAGGATGAGTACAAAAGTCACCCCCCTTTTATTTTTTGAACCTGCGACGTGCCGGTGTACTGGTAGTCACGTGTTGTCCAAGAGAAGAGAGAATGAAGGGGGAAATATCTTTGGAAGTTATTTGCGTATTAGTGTTAGGTAGCCAAGAAATCCGCTATATGGTTGGTAGCTGTTGTTATAAGTGTTGTTTTGTCGTTATGTTAAGCATATAGGTGCGTCAAGTAATTGGTTGTTTTAGTCATTTGTTGTTAGCGTGTGAGCGATCGTAAGTAATCCTCTGTTGGAAGCTGCGTTTGTTAGTTTTTCCGAGAAAATTGCCTCAGCTTCCAACAGAGGATTGTTGCGATCGTGTTCAGAGAAGTATTTTTACGCACGGTTTTGTTGAATGTTATATGTTTTTTTTATATTCTTTTTTCTCTCTATATATAAAAATTCTGGCCGGGAGTGGTATAGTTGTGTTTTTCTGCTTAGGTCGAATTCCCTTGACTATATCGTTCAAAACTGAAGATATGGAGAGGGAACATCTATTATTAGCTTATAAACATTTTATTTGTAATATGTCTAATGTAATTATGTTGTTTGTTATTCTCTGCTGGAAACCGAACCTGGATACATGATGAATTGTCGTATGAGTACTGGACCTATGTTGTTTAAATGGAAGTCGAAGCAATGACGCCGCCATGAAGCCGCCGCTAAGTGTCGTCACTGCACCCACACGCTGTTTATAGTGTAGCTCTCAAAAGAACCCAGAACTGTCAGCTATTTCCGCGACTTTTTAAGCATGCTGTTTACTGTTTATAGTCATAATTATAAACTGTTAACTCAGGGTATTAAGCACTTAGTTCAAAAATATGTATCGGTCACGCTGTACACAGGTAACTCGGTCAGAGGGCAGTATTGCCCAAGTTCGTTGCATCAGTAGATTCTATGTAAAAAAATAAATCACTGAAAACGGTGACGGAACTTTCGACTTGCCAGTGGCCTCTAAATCAGGTTCTCCCACGCTGGCCAAGAGGGGTCTCTGCACCTCTCCCCTAATTGCCCTAGCAAAGGAGGTGCGTTACGCCGACGTGCGTTACGCCGACGTGCATTAATGAAGAAGGAATACTTATGCGGGAGCGCACGGAGTTTCCTGACAAATGTGGCTAGGAGTTTTATACTCTCTCAGTAATGACATTGGGACCTCCATGTATGTAGACCTTGATCCATTTTTGAACCCGAGTGCCGGTAAAGCTTTAGTTTATAAGTCGGATCTGCCACTCCGAATAATGTCAATGTTCTCTTGTTGTATTTTGATATTTTAAGGTGCCCCTCTAGTTAATATGATAAGGGTGTCAAAATTTAAAATGTATAATGTTGTTAGATTTTTAAGTCAAAATGGAATTAAAGAGATAACTGCAATGAATATCACGTTGTCCAGGTGCATTTCGTTATAATTGGTCTCGAACTCTTAGCACCCCTTACCCAACGCCATACCTCGTGCTCGAGTTTGACGGAAACATATCGATTGTGGGGGTGGGGGACGCTACACTGGCGCCCGAACAGGGACCAATAATCCGGATTTTCCTGATTAACGAGGTCCTCCTGACAATGTGATAGGGTTAAAAAAAAATCCGTTTGGAATTGGGAATTAGAAGAAGTCTGTTTAGCAAAGGGGTGAAAGTGAAGGTATTTGCATTGAGAACATAGAGGGGTTGTATTTGTGAATAAGTGAAGTGTGGCACGGTGGGTGGGAGTGCAAAAGTAATGATCAAACTTTTGTGTGTGATACCGTAAGTGTAATTGTAATTTATAATGCCAGGAGACGAGGGTGGAGGCCGCAGCAGCCCCAGAGTTGGCCGGTTACACTGGAGCTGTACCAGCGTTTGTGGGGGAAGAAGGGGGGGGGTAACAATGAAAGCCTTCCTGCCAGCATGGATAGAATAGGAGCATTTGCGAATTGGACACCAGAATTAAAGGTGACCATAATACACTCCAAATTAAAAGGGGCTGATGCCAAACGTGCAGTGGAGTATGAAGTATTCGACATTGAGGAATATGATCAACTCCGAGCACGTTTGGAGCAGGTATTTGCTCGCCTCAAGGTGACGCGGGACTTCTCACAGGATCTTCACGACACAATCCAGGGGCTATCCGAGTCAGTGGCTGCGTTTGCCGGACGTTTGGAGTTGGCCGTGTCAAGATATATCAGCGCTACTCCTGAAGCTGTCCCCATAAGCGAAACCATATTAATACAACGATTTAGTAATAGCTGTTTGATCGCTCACAGGAGAGCGCTGATGATAGCAAACCCCAAGACTTATAAGGAGGCATTGAAACTGGCAATGAGATCAGAGGAATTGGAAAAAAGAAATAAGAAGTTGTTGAACGTCGTGGAATCTGGGGAGATGAACCTAAGTGGCCAAGGTAATAGTAACAGTGAGGGGCGGAGTCAAAGGGCTTCGAAAATGTGCACCCCGGGGGTTGAAAATATGAAGCAGCAAAGTCAGGGGTGTAATTGTCAGGAGTCTATTAAAAAACTGGAAGTGATGGTGGAAGGATTATCGCGGGCTATGGAAAAATTTTTGGTTGTGCAAGCAAAAGCACCCGCGGCGCAGATAGCCCCTACTCAGAATGAGACTCAAGCTACTGTTCCGTGTAGACCAACTACGGATAACGGCTGCTATCGATGCGGACAATTGGGCCACATTGCCAGAAATTGTCTGCAGGCTGCACCACGCCCACGTAGCGTGAATACAAGTGGGCAGCTTGAGGGACCCATGTTGACACAGTGTGGTGAGGGCGGTCCGTGTCTTGCAACAGTGTACCTGCAAGGGCAGCCTGTCACCATGCTGTTCGATACTGTCTCTCAAGTGTCGCTTATAGATGAAGAGGCGTACCATCAGCGTTCCGTCTCCCCCCCCCCCCTTATAGGTAATGGACATGACCATTAAAGGGATCAATGGCAGCTGCCTAAACCTTAGGCAGGGGGGGGGACGCTGGATATGGTAGTCCAAGGTCGTCATATAGGCACACGGACGTTCTTGATCCATTCGTTTGCAGACTGCCCATATGACGGAATATTGGTTATGGACATCCTAAAGGCAATGACATTCCAATGTGCTGCAAATCAGGTCACTGGAAGTGCTGATGTGTTGCCAATAGAAGAAATAGCTTATGAGGTTTCACAGCCAGGAATTCATGATATGTAAGAAGGTTGCGCCGAATATGGAATGCGGTCTGGGAACAATGGATTAAACATGGAAAACAATATTCATAACGTGATTCAACCAGAAGCTAGTGATGATAAGGGAAGCTAGTCACGGGAGACTGGGGAGATCCGTGGGATGGCTGGGGCCATTTGAAGTGTGTGCGACCGATGGCATGGGATGGGTACAGGTCAGGGGGGTGAAATTTAGGGATGTAAAATGGGTGAGGTCTAGACAGGTGTGGTCGAAATGGGAGGTAAGGATGGAAGCAATGGAGGGCCTACATCAGGCTGCTGTAAATACATGTGAGCCGGGTGGGTTTGTGTTTACCGGAATGGGAAACAGGGATCGAACCTCGATCCGCAGGTGATTGTGTATGGGGTGATATTAATGGGAGGTCATATAGGGAGGAGTCACAGGGTGAAGACGTGAACCAGGCAGTGGCAACGCGAGTACGGGACAATGGACAAAACGTGTCCTGGGTCGATCCTCCAGTCCCTCAGTTGTATGATCCATGTACCATATTCCTACCGGAAGGACCAGGTGCTGCTGGCACATTGAATATGAGCGCTGAAAATATGGGGTACCGGGTACTTCAAGAAGGGATAGTCGGTATGCATACCAGGGAAGGTAGGCCATTGGAAACTCCGACAGTGGAGCATGAAATTGAAGCACCACGGAGGAATGACAGGTCGGGGCAAGTGCTCTTGGTCGACGTTTCAGTGGGGACAGAAGAGCCCCAAAAGGAGGGGACAGGGGCTGAGGCACTACTGAGGACTGAGTCTTCAGCAAAAACTAAGTCATCATGGCAGGAGGGAGTGAAGATTATTGAAGAGGTCTGCAAACAAGTGGGAAATAAGGCAAAGGTGAAGAAAAGTGGAAGTGCTAGTAGTGAGCTGAGCAAACCCAAGGGGTCTAAGAAAAAGAAAACAGGGGTAAAGCTAGAGCCAGTTAGCAGAGGGGAGGCGACTAAGAAAAGGAGAGGTAATAAGGGGGGCAAGCTTGGGGCACGAAACGTGAACAGCGTTCAGGAAGTGGAAATGAGGAAGGAGAAATCAAGCTTTGACGAATATGTGGACACTACAGTGATATTAGGGAGAGGTGATACTGGCTTTTGTGAATTGGAATGGTAATGCAGAATGAGTTTGGGTTGTGTAAAGGTGTGAGTAAGTGCTGCTGAGTACAGTGAGCGGTGAACGGTAGTGTAGTGTCTTTTGCTTGGGTTTTGAATGTCTAGATGAAGGTATAATTGCGAGAATTGTTTTGTTTTGGGTTTTGATTTTATGTGTGTGTGTAGTTGTGATTGCGTGTGTGTTCTCGAACGTTACCCTTGACATGGTATGTTCGAGGCTTTCTGTCGGGCGTGTGTAACGTGCCAGTGTACTGGTAGTCACGTGTTGTCCGAGAGAAAAGAGAATGAAGGGGGAAATATCTTTGGAAGTTATTTGCGTATTTGCGTATTAGTGTTATGTAGCCAAGAAATCCGCTATATGGTTTGTAGCTGTTGTTATAAGTGTTGTTTTGTCATTATGTTAAGGATATAGGTGCGTCAAGTAATTGGTTGTTTTAGTTATTTGTTGTTAGCGTGTGAGTGATCGTAATTAATCCGCTGTTGGAAGCTGCGTTTGTTAGTTTTTCCGAGAAAATCGCCTCAGCTACCAACGGAGGATTGTTGCGATCGTGTTCAGAGAAGTATTTTTACGTCACGGTTTTGTTGAATGTTATATGTTTTTTTTATATTCTTTTTTCTCTCTATATATAAAAATTCTGGCCGGGAGTGGTATAGTTGTGTTTTTCTGCTTAGGTCGAATTCCCTTGACTATATCGTTCGAAACTGAAGATATGGAGACGGAACATCTATTATTAGCTTATAAACATTTTATTTGTACTATATCTAATGTAATTATGTTGTTTGTTATTCTCTGCTGGAAACCGAACCTGGATACATGATGAATTGTCGTATGAGTACTGGACCTACGTTGTTTAAATGGAAGTCGAAGCAATGACGCCGCCATGATGTCGACAAATATGATAACGATGATGGAAATAGCAGTTCATTCATCATTGGAGTCAGTAATGCTGATGTTTTGAAGATTATTGGTGAGTGTTTTGACTATTATTATAACAACGTGCGGAGAATTAAACGAACACTCGGAAACGTCTAGTTCTAGCGTGCCGACGGTCTTCCTGCCGAGAGCAATCGCCACGAACATTCTAAGTGTCGTCACTGCACCCACACGCTGTTTATAGCGTAGCTCTCAAAAGAACCCAGAACTGTCAGCTGTTTCCGCGACTTTTTAAGCATGCTGTTTACTCTGTTTATAGTCAAAATTATAAACTGTTAAATCAGGGTATTAAGCACTTAGTTCAAAAATATGTATCGGACACGCTGTACACAGGTAACTCAGTCAGAGGGGAGTATTGCCCAAGTTCGTTGCATCAGTAGATTCTATGTAAAAAAATAAATCACGGAAAACGGTGACGGAACTTTCGACTTGCCAGTGGCCTCTAAATCAGGTTCTCCCACGCTGGCCAAGAGGGGTCTCTGCACCTCTCCCCTAATTGCCCTAGCAAAGGAGGTGCGTTACGCCGACGTGCGTTAATGAAGAAGGAATACTTATACGGGAGCGCGCGGAGTTTCCTGACAAATGTGGCTAGGAGTTTTATACTCCCTCAGTAATGACATGGGGACCTCCATGTATGTAGACCTTGATCCATTTTTGACCCCGAGTGCCAGTAAAGCTTTAGTTTATAAGTCGGATCTGCCACTCCGAATAATGTCAATGTTCTCTTGTTGTATTTTGATATTTTAAGGGGCCCCTCTAGTTAATATGATAAGCGTGTCAAAAGTTAAAATGTAAAATGTTGATGGATTTTTAAGTCTAAATGGAATTAAAGAGATATAGTGCAATGAATATCACGTTGTCAAGGAGCATTTCGTAATAATTGGTCTCGAACTCTTAGCACCCCTTTCCCAACGCCATAACTCGTGCTCGAGTTTGACGGAAACATATCGATTGTGGGGGTGGGGGACGCTACAAACCGAAGCAGATATGTTAATTTTGATGAATCAAATGAAGAGGAAGTTGTGGGTGGCCTATCACATGGTGCACTTTTCAACATCCCAAATATGCAAATTAGGACACATTCAAAATTTATCTCAAAAATCGTGAGCGATAGATAAATAAACCCAATTGCCAACTTGTTCAGTATAAAAAAACAAACAAAACAAAAAAAAAATCATCCAAATTGGACCAACCAATCACCCACCATCACGTGGTGAACTTACGCCACAGATAGTCGCGTAAGTCCATCTGGTTTTACAGATAGTCGCCCACGCAGGCATGCCATAGAGGAGTATGGTCCGGATAATCGATTTGTACAGAAGTAGCTTGTTGTCAATGTTGAGGACGCTGTTTAGACCCATGAGAGCTATGATATGTACTTAGCCCTCTTCGCTTTATTCAGAGCATAGGACATATGCTGGTTCCATGAGAGTCTTGAGTCAATGATAACTCCCAGATACTTGTAGTTGTCCACCCAGTCCAGTTTCTTATTGAACAGAACAAGAGAATCTGGGGGATGCTTGAGCTTCCTATTGAGGTACAGAGCCTTGTACTTTCTGACGTTAAGTTTCAACTTCCAGCAGTTAAACCAGTCTTCGAACTGCTTCAAGGCGCACTGCAGCCGAGTGATAACGTGAGCCGGCTGGTGTGCCCATGTAATAATGGCAGTGTCATCCGCATAAAAATACAGATTACAATTATCGGGTTTCGGGAAATCATGTACAAAGTAATTAAATAGCACAGGCCCGAGGACAGAACCGTGAAGGACACTGGCCTTTACAACACGGGGTGTGGAAAGATCTTCTCCAACTTTGGCTTGATAGGATCTGCTGTCAAGAAAGGATTTCAACATCAAAATCAAATCGGCAGGGAACCCGTCTCTGATCATTTTGTAGACAAGGCCCTCATGCCACACTTGGTCAAAAGCTTTACTGATATCGATAAATACCTCCCCACAGTACCTGGCTCGGTTCAGGGGGGTGCTCAGGTCTTCAAGGTGCCTCCATATCTGCATCGGACAAGAGTGGGCAGCACGAAAGCCAAACTGCTCTTCCCGAGAAAGGTCATATGCTAGACAGTGATCTTGGAATCTGACGAGGATCGTTCTCTTCAACAGCTTGGACATCGTGAGTAGCAGGCTAATAGGTCGGTAACTCGCCTTATTGCAGGATTTTGCCCCTGCTTGGGGATACTCAACACAATAGATTTCTTCCAAGCCACAGGGAAATAAGAAAATTTCCAGCAGTTGCTAATGATATTGCTGAGAAAGTCAATAAAGTTCTTTGGGAGATTCATAAGGGCGTTATTACTCAACTTGTGTTTTCCTGGAGCCTTCTTCTTTTTCAGTTTACTTATGATGTTGGCGATCTCTCCAGCCTCGATGTTGTACTTCGTTAAATGCTGCGGAACTTCATCAAAGTTGACAATACCTTCTTCCACACGCTGAGACATGATTTGGCTCTCGGGCTTATCGTTGGTAGGAGTAACAAACTGCATTTACAGTGATTCTGCAATGACTTGGGCCTTGTCCTGATCAGTTTGGACATAGTCACCTTATGGAGTACGTAGTGGAGGAAGCGTATCATTCTTCCTCTTCTGTAAAGCTCTGACCATATTCCAAATGGAATTGTCGCGAGCCGACAAGCTTTTGAGTATTTCATTCCATCTAGCGTCGCGAAGCTCTTTTATATCCTCTTGTACTCTTCGCACTAGCCTGTTATACTTGGTTTTGAGCCAGGGTTCACGATAGAGTTGCCATGGTCTACGAGTCCTGTTTCTTTCAGAAATTAGGCTTTGGATTCCAGGAGTGAGTTTGATTCGACGAGGATGTTTATTCTCTGATGGATACTTACTAGCTTCTATGGCACTGTTAATACATCTGGTGATGTTTTCAACACGTTGATTGATGTCTTCTGTACAGTAAGCAACGTCGGGATGGCGGCCATATTCCTTAAGAATATAGTGGTTCGATCTCGTATTTCCCACTATGCAAACCACCTCGAAGATTCCGGACACGCTTTAAAGACACAAGACAATGTTATGTCTGTCTTACATATCTGCAATAGACCAGGAAAAACTGCTACCCTCGAAGCGATCGAAATATTCAAGGCCAAGAAATCCTCCCCCCACCTGCTTCTCAATTGTCAAACGGACTTTAATGTGTATGCAATACTTAACTCTTTATCTGATCTATTATGATTCCTTTTTCTCGGTTTCTTTATTATGGTTTATGTTTTTCTTTTGCGTTTTGTTATTTCTCGCCTGTTTATTTTATTTTCTGTAAATCCTCTTGTCCTCAGACAACCGGATAAGTTCTCTTATAGGTCCGCGTAAACGCGCACCATCCCTTTGTATATTTTCTTTTTGTATAATTTATAAAAATTAGCGTTTACACTCTTTTTATCCTATTGGCGATTATTTCCTCTTTAATTCTTTTGTATCCTATTGGTTCATGTATTTGCATAATTTGTACCACTGTTCTGTATATAAACGCTTGGTTTTGCTTTTTTTTTTTTTTTTTTTTTGTTTCGTTTGTTTTTTGTTTCTGACAATCGTCAAACTTATTTTCTTTTCTGTATAATATGGAAGACCGCTTGGGTTGGTTAGGCTTCTTGACTACCTCAGTGTATTTCATTTGAGTTTATTCTCGTTGGATGAGCTTTGTGAAAGCGCTGCTTTCATCCCATCCTAACAAATGTACACTTCACTGTTCGATTGTCGATTGTCTTGCTGTATATATCCTTGACAAAGCCGGGAATAAATGGCGAAACTAGTTGGAACTCCTGATGTCCCTCTGTTATACTGTAAGGCCACCACCTGTTTAATCAATAGGAACAGTATTATGATCCACCCTTCTACCGATAATTTAAATTAATAATTAATTATTTTAATAAAAATTAATTTGTTATTTTTTCAAAGACTGTTATTTATTTATCAATTTGAAAATGATAAATAATCACAGAAAAAATACAAAAGTGTTGACTTTTATTATTTTCAATTTGACTATCAAAATATTTTTTAATTTAATTTCTTTGAATCTATATAATAATAATAATTCATTTTAAGTTTTCATTGCACGGAATTCTTGGAATTTATAGTTCTCTTGAAAATCTTTAAAAATGAGCACTAACTGGAGATAAAAAAGAGTTACCAAACTATTGAGACACTGAAAAAGTCATAAGTTATCAAGTAGTCATGAGTGGGGTTATTCACTACTCGGTAATCTGCTGTTGCAACGGCACTTTGCTCTCTAGGTCTTGTAGCAAAACTTGGGCATTCATCACTTTGTGTGATCTAGCGGTCGCCATTTCTTCTGTTGATACGCCCAACATTTGCTAATTTGCAGACATTACGCCAGTAGTAGACTACAAGGAGATAAACTGGCATCCCATTAGGAATAAAAGGGTTATTGCCTTGCAACAAACCGCCTAGAAGCATTAAATTCAAGAGTTGTCCAAGTTTTCAAAAGGCATTCCAGTCTACCACAGCTATTTGAAGACTTGGACAAGTTACTTCTCAGTCTTAGAATAGAGAGAGACAACAAAGCAGCCCAGGGACTGCTTCGAATTCCTCTAAATCTTGTTTTGAAAGTGAAGACCAGGAACATTACATGAAATTTTTGACTCCTTATGCATATGATCTTCTGGCTGAAAAATTCAGGATTAAAGACAAGGTGATTGTGGAAAGTGATTCTGAGAGTGGCGAGTCTTACAAAGTCTAGCTCTGGAATGTTGGTTGTTACCCCCAACAGTTGTGCTGCTCCTTTTTTTATAAGTATGGAATTACTTGCCACCACATCTTGAAAATCAGGGAGCTGAAGCAAATGAGTTTGTTTTCTACAGCCTTGTAGGACAACGTTGGACAACGAGTTTTAAATGAGTAACAGCAGACTTTCTAATTTTTTCTTAAGGTGAATTTCTTTTTGTCTTCTTAACGTGAATTTTTATGCACTGCAAATACAATTCCCTCCCCAAAAGTGTTGATACAGCATGAGAAATTTCGTGTTTTCACAGACAAAGTGCATAAATTAGTGTCATTAGCTTCCGAAGTTCCTGATAGGATATTTCCTCATAGACTGAAAAGAAACAATAATTGATTTGTGGGGAAATAATTGTGAAGTAAGTGTTAACTAAATCAATGACAGTCACAGCACTGCTAACAATGAAAAACATCATATCACACAATACGGGAGCATTAAAAGTAGTGAGAAAAAACAACCACCAATAACCGCAGTATTCAGTGAAGACAGCGATCCTATGGTCGTCTCAGATAACAGCTCTCACCATCGCACACCATTAGAAGTGCTTCCTGTCCTTCCACCAAAAATGAAGAAGAGAGGAAGACAGGGTAGTGAAAAGACAGTTGTTGGCTTACCGTAAAAGAAAATAAAACGAAAAAAAGTTATTGCATTTAAGCAGAAACAGCCGCGAGACAAGGAGGAAATGATATTGCGATAGGATATTTTTACCAGAGAGAGACATACAACCAGCGTTAGATGGGCTTTCGATTGGCGAGGAATGAGTGGAACAAAATCCAAATAAAATACCTTCAGCATGTTTGGATGAAAATGTGTGCCTGAAAAAGTTGCTAACGTATTTTAATGAAGATGGTTGCTCTCTGTGAAACATTTTGTTGCAATTAAAAAATAAAATCCATTGTGGCTGTGCCCATTTTGTTTGAGAACTCATCAGAGCATAACATTTGCTTTAAGTGCTGCTTGGATTGGTTCCATTTGAAATGTGTCTAATTTAAGACAATGCCAAAACAAAGGCAATGGTTTTGCAAGGTGTGCCTTTCCAAACCGATATTCACAGTGTACTGCATCAGTTTTTTCGAAGTAAGAACATTTTTAGCTGTATCAATTTTTTTTTAAATTGTGTAATTCAATAAAATCATTGTTACTTTGCAAAAATCTAAACATCATTTAAAATGCTGCTCGGAAAATAAATTTATACTGTAAAGTTTAATTTGACTTTTCTAAGAATTTATTGAAGTCATTAGGTATAAATAAAAAAGAAAATTACATTTGAGTAATTTTATATACAGAAAAATTATTTTAATTTATTCCTCTTCAATGTAAAATCCTAAACAAAATTATTTTTCTTTTTTTTGATCGTATCTCACCTGGCTGCGTAATATATGTTTGCCAAATTGAATGATTGTGTGTGGCGAACATCAATTATGCACTCAGGTGAAAAATACCATTAATAAAGAACTGCATTTTACTTTTAATATGAACTCCTTTTAAAAAAAGTATATATGTAATTTAAAACACGAACAGGGGAAGTAAATAACTCCCCCCCTCCTCCTCAGAAAAATTTTTTAAAACGTTTTACATTAAAAAATTAATTATACCCACAGAGTCAAATAACTTTGGTAAAAACATTTTGCCTTTGATGAGTCAATTTTGAGTTATAAAGGTATTTTCGAGAAATAAAAACAACCCCGGGTCCCGCTACAAAAAACAATTTCCGTTTTTTTCTTTCTATAATAAAGTGAGAGGCCTGTGCGAATGTTTCATTCCACCATTTCAGTTTATTTACTTGTGATTTAATCTACTGTCCACCTGCTCAGAAATTTGTATTCCAATATGTTTGTGTATTAAAATTTTGAAAATTAAATACTATAATTCTTGGAGAAGTTATGGCCCTTTTATATAGGGTGTTTTAAAATTTCATCACCAAAATGATTGGGGTGATGGAATATGCGATTCTAAGCAAAAAAGTTCATATGAACATGGGTCCGAACTTAAACGGTAACTGAGATATGAACAGAAACAAAAATGCCGCCACTAAGATCTAGAAGTGAATAACTCACTTTCTACAATATCTAGGATGATAAAACTTGGAAGAATAATAGGATACGTAAAGCTGTGCATGCTGTTTAAATTTTAACAAATTTCAAAGAATGGTTTCTGAGTGATGAACTCAATATCGTAACACGTGCTCACATGTGAGTACTAACCACCATGTGTTACGATGTTGACTACGTAGTTCGGAAACTACTCGTGGGAATTGGATAAAATTTTAACAGTCAACACAATTTTATGTACGCTATTATTCTTCCAATTTTCATCATGGATGTTTTAGAAAGTGAGTTAATAACTAGTTGATCATAGTGGAGGCATTTTTATTTCTGTTCATATCTCAGTTATCATTCAAATTTGAACCCATGTTCATATTAACTTTTTTGCCTAGAATTGCATATTCCATCACCCCTATTATTTTGGTGATGAAATTTTTAAACACCATGTATATTGTCAGGGATTTTTCTGAAAAATGAACAGAGCAAACGATAGATGAAATTCAAAGAATGAATTTTAATAAAGCTGACAAATTCTTATAAGCGTTTTTGCGAATAAGGCCAGCATAAATGGATTTAATAATAGAATACAATTAATCATTAGTCCAGATCAAATTCTGATTCTTCAGTTGGTGGGTAGGTTCCTGGTTAGTCATTTCTTTACATCCAAGACGAGCTGAGTACAGGGATGGAATAGGAGAAAGCGAATCCGTGACCAATGGAGGAACGTCCAGTATGTAAGTTTAAGAGGTCCAAGTATTCGGTACCGCACAATTGGAAGGCGGCAACCTTTTCAGGTAAGTCGACCATGGAGGAACAACTGTTCAGAATAGAACCAGATATTAATATTGTATCACTTAGAGGTAAGATCTTAATTAATTAGTTTTAATTCACCGAACACTAATTGTTAACGATACCACTGATACCATACAAGGATGATCCCTTGTCCAAGCGCAGACATTCGCGAGGGCACCCAGCGCGAATACCAGCTACATCAGCAAGCAGGACAGTCTCCTCGAGTGTCTCGAACTTCCACGGGAGAAAGAACGCTGAGTCGTGTGTCGTGGACCATGGAGGGGGCGACCGAATTCCTAGGCTCAAAGAATCCAATGGCGGAACGAGTTGGCCCTTTGGTATCGGAAGCAATGTTTAGGTTTCCCGATGTGGTCTCTTCGGGCACGTCGTCGTTCGAGGTGATCTCCAATGCTTCGTCCTCTTGAAGCACCAATGCTGAGGAAACTGATTGAATGATAGTGGAACTCCGAGCACAATCAAAAGTTTCATTTTTAATGTCAGTCTTTGATTCTGAGATATTAGTTAGCGAGAGTTCTTACTTACTGTTTGACAGAGCATGACTTGTCGAATCTATGTATTGCAGGGACCTTTCCAGGATCATCCTCGAGGTAACGAGGGGCACTTAGTCAGCGGCAAATGGAAGCCCTCTCACAGCTTAGTTGGCCTGGTTTTGTACCTATCCTCTGTCCCCGTTGAGAATCACTAACGGCCTCGGCAGGGGCGTCGTTCACTTTCACTTCGGAAAACGCATAGGAATCTTACTATTTACAGAATTCCTCTGAAGTTTTTCGTGGTTGCAATGAGGTCCTCTTTTGCCAGTCGGTCAACCATCGTCGTCGGCATCTCCTTCTCCTTCTTTTATGTTCCACTTAGAGTGCCGCCTATTAAAATATTTTTTATAACTCCTATTGTCTTTTTCTATATTTCTTCTTGCTTGATATAGCAATTGTTACAATTTTATCTTGAACTCTCCCTTGGATTCTTCTTCTTCAAAAACCTCTCTCCTCATGTGGGGCAGCCTTATCTCTGTTCCCAAATCCATGAAGAATGGCGAACATTTGATGGTTTCTGCCATCGTAGAATTTATAGCAATTTCTGCATACTGTAAATAATCGTCCCAGTCATTCCTTTCTCCGTTTACATAATTTCTAAAGATTTGGATAACTGATTGATTCGTGCGTTCTGACTACAGGTCGGTCTGCGGATGGTACGCACTTGAGTAACAGTGTTTTATCAGCAACAATTTGGAGATTTCCCTCCAAATTCTTCAAGTGAAACGCACATGACGATCCGACACGATGACTTCTGTTAACCCGTTAATTTTAAAAAAGTTGTTCATTAACAACTTCGTTATTTCTTCTGCTGACATCGTCGTTTTACACGGGATCAGTCGCACTCTTTTTGTTAAGCGGTCAGTCACAGTCATTAAGTTATCCCAGCCCTCTGGCGTACATGGTAAGGGGGATACAAAATCAATAGTGATAACTTCCCACCTTCGTTTTGGTACGGATAGCGGTTGCAAATGCCGAAAAGGCAAAGTTCGAAGTTCCTTATTGCTTTGGCAGATAAGACACGTTTTTACGTATTTGCTGATATCCTGTCGCATTCCTTTCCAAAAGTAACTTCGGGATATCTTATATAATGTTTTCCTATAGCCTAGATGCCCACTAACTGGAATATCATGAGCTTCTTGTAAAATTATGTTAATAATGCTAGTTTCCTTTGGCACTATGAATTGTTTTCTCCCATTACTAATTTTATACAATAATCCTGTTTCTTCTTGTATAATCGAGGATTTCTCTTTTCTCCACTTTGTATAATCTGCGTCTTTCTCAGCGGCTTTTTTATCCTCCTTTCCCAAGCATTAGTCTTTTCCTTTGTTTCCATAGCTGATACTACCTTACACCTTGACTTTTCAAACTGTTGCTCTACCCATTCTATAGCTTCCATTAAACTCTGGCATTGTTGTTTCTCCAACCCTTTTTGATAGACGGATTAAAATTACCAGCAAGTGCCTTTAAGAAAATGCTTGCAAATATATATGCATTTTTTCGGTGTCTTCTATTAAGAAGATTCGATAGCTGCTGTTAAGAATGATTCATTAAACTCTTTAATATTTGTGTCCTTAAACGCGGCACCCCTTAACTCCTCAATGAGACTGACTTTTTCAATACTAGTGTGCTAAATCGTAATAATACTACTTAGTGTGCTAATAATTATATTTGGAATACCAAATAACCATGACCAAACGCGCAGCAATGGTCTGATGGGTAATTATTTAAACCTGCAGTGGCTATACCTGCAGAGGTCCATCCATTGTGAGTCTTTAAAAAATTTTTTTCGAATTTTCATTAAGAATTCTTATTGTATTAATTCTAAGCGTTTTCATGTGTTTATTTATAAGATATTTCAAAATTTAGGTAAGAGATTTAAGTATAAGTTGGAGCCATGCCGAGGTTATCACCTAGCTGATTTGGTAGCACATTAGTTCCAAACATTTCTTAAAAATACATTTTTACTATATTCGGGTTTTTCTGTGAATATTTTGAAAACTGAATTGCTCATAATGCGATTTTTGCACGTTTGTTTCCAAGAATTTACTTCTTGAATTTGTTCTGTTTACCTACAAGTATAATTATCCTGGGCAACGCCGTGTCCTTTATTAGTATATAATATGTTTCTATTTTGATTAGAGGGTTTTGTCTCTACTGTAGTTTGCCATGTTTCCTGAAAATGGCATTGCATTTGGTTGAAAATCCTGCATGTAATAAATAAAAAACTTTATAAAGAATTTCGATTTTTTTTAAATGAACCTTAATATCTCCATGACTATACTTGGTATTCTCACTAATGAACACAGATAAGTAAAAGAAGCCTCATAAGCATATGCTACAGCTACAATGCATATCAAGCATTATTTTTTTACAGGGTGATCCCAAACTCAATTCGTGTTTTGTTCAATTCGTTACTGGTCCCGTATTTGATTTGGGACAACACCTTCAATGAAATGTATGTGTAATATGCTCTTTACTTCCATGAAGTTTCAGGATAATTCGTCAAGTATTTTTCTAAATATTCGACAAAACGTCTAAAATCGAGTGTCCGATTACTTTTGGATAGATAGCGAATATTGATAGTATTGAATGTTATTTGTTATTTATATAACTTAATTAAGAACGGGAGAAAGAACGCTGAGTCGTGTGTCTTGGACCATGTCGGCGACCAAATTCCTAGGCTCAAAGAATCCAATGGCGGAACGAGTTGACCCTTTGGTATCGGAAGCAATGTTTAGGTTCCCAATGTGGTCTCTTCGGGCACGTCGTCGTTCGAGGTGATTTCCAATGCTTCGTTCTCTTGAAGCACCAATGCTGAGGAAACTAGTTGAATGAAAGTGGAACTCCGAATACAATCAAAAGTTTCATTACTAATATCAGTCTTTGATTCTGAAATATTAGTTAGCGAGAATTCTTGCTTACTTTTTGACAGAGAGCGTGACTTGTCGAATCTATGTTTCGCAGGGGCCTTTCCAGGATGATCCTCAGGGTAATGAGGGACACTTAGTCGGCGGCGAATAGAAGTCCTCTATCATCTTAGTTGGCCTGGTTTCGTGCCTATCCTCTGTCCTTGTTGAGAATTGCTACTGGCCTCGGCAGGGGCGTCGTTCACTTTAACTTCAGATAACGCATAGGAATCAAGAGTCTTAGTATGAATCTTACCATTTATGGAATTCCTATGAAGTTTTTCTTGGTTCCAATGAGGTCCTCTTTCGCCAGTTGGTCCACCATCGGCGTTGGCATCTCTCTGGTTGGGCATCGGATGATCCACTATCGCTTACTGCCATTCCTTGCTTGAGCTCCGCTTTTTATTTGCCTTTGGAGGATTCTAGGCCGATTCTGCGCAGATTATCCTCCAATCGTCTCTCTTCTCCTGCTTCTCTCTTTTCTTGCCGGGTCCATTCCGGCTCGAGGTGACAGCGTCTCTTCTACTTCTTTCTTTCCGTGTAAAATCCTCGGAATTTTTGTTTTCAGCTGTTCTTCCCCTTCGAGGATTTGACATATAATATGTATGTAATTTAGCAAAGAGAATGCGATTTCCAAAGTTGTAGGAATATTTTTTTGTTCAGTGCATTTATAAACCTCTCCAACTCTTGATAGGAACTGAAACTTCTTCCTATTTGACACATTTTTTCTCGTTGAACATTTACGCTAAACATTCCTTCACCGCTACGGTCATCCAGAACACGAAAAGTTTTAGAAAACGAACGGTACTGGCGCTAACACAATAAGTTGCTAACACGAACGTCTCATGGCGCCAACACATGAAGTCACTTCTCATCTGAACGACGTCACTCCTTTGTGTCATGAGCTGTTACGCCTTCACAGTAGACATGAACATAACCACAACCTTCACCTTAAATTCTTCTTCTAATAAACTTTATATTGCTTTCGAAACTTTTACGTATTCATCTACTCTCAAGTTAATCATGATCAAACTTTTTCCCTGCGACTACAAGGAGACATCGTGTAGCCCATCCACCTCTAGCGAGCTCACATTCCAAAAAAGTTTCATCCCAACAATCCCATTGCGTCAACAATCGGTGAATTGCTCATGAAGATTATGTTTGTCACATGCAGGTTGGTAAGCAGTGGAAAAATAAACCAGTAGACACCAATTGTAGGGTTGCAAAAATTAAAAACTTTTAATTAACAATAGAAAAATAGAATAGCAATCTAAAGAAATAATACTTGACCTAAAGTTAAAGAAACCAAATCAATTGAATTCAATGAATAACTGTATACAATCCACCGTTTTCTCAGAAAGGATAATATTTATGTAATTCGTGCTATCAATATTAATACAATGCAAGACACAATAATTTCATCACGTACAGTTGGGTGCAAAAAGGTTTTTACTATCTCTGTAGGAATTAAGCTTACCGGATGTTGATCACTTGCAAAATCAAGTACTTTTACTCACAGTCAAGGCAGATTAGACTGGACCTATCCCTTCTGCATGAAAATAGGGTAGCAGGTATATGCATGGGGTGTCCTATTCACGGGATCAACTATGACATAAGTCTAAACCTTTTCGCAGTCTAATGTATTTAACAAAATGCATAATAGAGAGCCAAGGCTTAACTCAATAGCAACTAGTCAAAAATCTCAGTCATGTTAATATAAACTGTTACAAAAATGCATGGATGTGAATAACCTCGAAATTCATATATCTGTTCCTTTAATACAGAACACTAAAGAAATCCAGTTAACGTAAATAAACGTACATTACACTTGTACACAATAAAACAAACGGTAACTTCCCTCTGAGCATTGGACTGTCATAATTCGGGAAGTTTATTTGGTAACACAGAATGACTAAACATCGACTCAGTAAAGAACCTGTAAACGGCATGTCGCAGCCAAACTTCCTCTAGTTGTATACTTTGGCTCTGGGTAGACTGATTTTGAAGCACTTTCTGCAAACTTCTGCGTTCTTGTGTCAAATGATTCACGACCAAGCGGAGACAAGCTCATGGTACCGACACTGCGCAGCAGACAAGCGAAGCTCATGGTGCACTTCTGTCTCCAACAGGCGCGAAAGTTCATGGCTGAGACCCTCAGCATTAAAATGCAATTCCCGTTCCTAATCAGACTCTACAGATCGCAATATTTTATCCCGAGTACGGTCAGAGAGTAAACAAAATTCACAATCTTCTCGAGGTGCCACAGTTCGGGCTTCAGCGTGGCGAGATCGGTCGGCACTCAAACGACGTTCACGTTCTTCAGTACTCTTTTCAGACCATGAAAAAGCATTTTCGTATCTACAGCACATCCGAATTCGGCTGTCTATAAATAATGTAGTAATTGAAAAGTTCCATCGGCTGCTTTAAAACTTTAATATTTCTAGCATCTGTTGTAAAAATATGCATGTATTGCGTAAATTCTATATCAAATACTAGTAAATAGTGTTATTTAATATAATATGGTTTTTGTTATTTCGACGTGCGCGATTTCGATCAGTCTGTATTAGCATCCAAACTTTAGTCACGTTGATCGCGTGTCTCTAGAGAGTGAGCGCGAGCTGACTGCGCTTTGGCGTAACTTAACCGAGCTTCACGCTCGGATGGAGTTTCTAAAGATCGAGACATCGCACTTCTAGAATGCTGCGACTCTAATCGCTGATCACGTTCCGATTGGCTTTCTGCTGGACGTCTCAAAGTCTCGTTTAGGCCGTGCAGAAACGCACGTGAAAGCATTTGCGTTTAGATCATTTGCGTGAAAGCATTTTTTTTTTCATAAATGAAGTTTTTTGTAAGTATTATTTTTCCTTTAAATATTCTATTCAACATTTAAAATAATTAACCTTAATAAATGTATAAATGTCTGGGCCAAATATGGCTGAAAAAACCTCACGTGATCTCAATCCAACCAATCAACAACAGTTATTATCTGCTAGCATTGCATGAGTTTAGCTTCAGCCCGAACTTAAAGTACTTTAACGATTGTACATCGTAACAAAGTTGTCAGCTAATGCAACGTATTTGTGAATGCGTAATACGTTGTTACGTAGTTTTTGTTTGTGAACTAAAGTACACCTTGACCGCTTTTATTTAACTACCACCTTAAGAGAGCTTAGCCTAGAATTTGGCTTGTAGATGGCGTATCACGATAAGTCATACATCATTTTTAAGTTACACTGAAAACAGTGGGATTGTGAAACCGCGTTTAATTGTCGTGCAGTAGTTTTTGGGTGGTCAGGTGACAAACAAACATACAGACAGACAGAATAAATTCTAAAAATTAATGTTTTGGCTTCTGGTAGTGTTAGTAAAACACGAGGCATAAGATAACAGAGTACTTACAATATTAATGATATATATAAAAACAAGTCTGACCTGGCCGATCTGTGGATACCTTGATGCAAATGAGATGATGGATTCTATTATTTGCACTACGATGAATAAATTCTTTGTGGAAATAGTGGAATCCATCGTCTCCTTTGCACGAGGCATAAGATTTTCTTAAATATTTACAATGTACAAGGCGTTGCAGATAAATACAGGGCAGTATAACGGGAAGCCTACTCGCTTGATTGCAGGTGCCGGCTCGGTCAATGGGCAGAATGGAGGGAGATGAGGGTGGCCTGCAGCAGCCAGCAGTTTCCACAGTAGGGGAGGGGTGGGTGAACGTCAAAGCCGTAATGTTTTTGATAAAATTACCCAATTATCATTTGATGTCGAGCCGGCCCCTGCAATCGAGCGGGTAGGCTTCCCGTTATACTGCCCTGTAGTTATCTGCAACACCCTGTACAGACACCGGATCGGCTATAGTTTTATTATATGTATAGGTTTTTTTTGCTGTGTGATACTTTTGGATTATACAGGGTGTCCAAAAAGTCTGTTAATATGGCAGATATCTCAAAGCTCCAAGCAAGCGAGATCTGATTGAGTGTGGCTTATAGGTAATATGTGAGTGGAGAATTCATTGCCGCACTCAAATTTGACTTTGACCCCCAAATTTAAGTTCATTCATTTGCTAACTCGAAAACTATTACAGATAGGGAAAAATTTCCACTTTCTACCCTGTAGAGCAACACCTCTTTAGTCTAAAAACAATTTTTAATCACACCCTTGCCCTTGAAAGATTTTGAGGACATGGGCGAGAAAGAGTCACACCAGTCAGTTTGGGCTGGCCAGGTTGGCTGAGGTTTCTAACACATTTGAATTGCAGTGAAGCACAACGTTGTGAATTTTCTTTCCTTGATCATATGAATATTCCTTTATTTTCTTATTTTTCCTCAACGTTTCAATTTCGTTTATTATCCATACTGATAAGTAATCTGGTGTGAAGGTGATAGCTTAATTTTTTCATAATAGATAATATTTTTGGCTTAGAGTACTTACCTGGATGGATAATTTTCTGGCTCTACTATTACAAGGGGTCTTCTCATCTACTGTATTTATTTACTTTAACCCATTTAGTGCAGAGATTTCACAAAAATTCACATTAATTGGTTTTATTTATTTTAACGTTTTATATTTACGTAAGCTGGTGGACGGATAATTTTTTGCTCACTGTATGTTATAATTCAATGGGTGTGTCTGTTTAATGCGTTGAAAGCGACGAAGGAGACTACCAAGCGACAAACCGTGACAGTCGTCAGAGTGACAAAAACAAACGAATTCCTCTTTCGATACGCGTAATTCCATTACGCTGATTTAAGCCGAAAAATTATATTGGTGTAAATTAAAGTTTGTTACGTCGAATTTACAGAAACCGTATATATGCTTGTAAGATTGCTAGATATATTTTCAATTCATCCTGCTTGCTTTGATTTCGTTGCGACTTGAATATGGCTGCTTGAATCAGCTTGAATCAGCTTGAATCAAGCTTGAATGCTAATCCCGCAGAAGCCGACAATTGTTTTAGCTTGTCGACTCAGTCTGAGGCAAAGAAGATAAAAGGATGGGCAGTGACATCGACTGGAAGTCCGCCATTTTTGATCCCACTGTGAATCAGAAAAGCGTGCAATTTATAACCATTTCGACTGTGATTACTGCAATTTGATGCAAAACAACCAGTCAAATATGTGTTTAGTTGAAAATATGAGGAAAAACAAATAAAACCATTATGTGTATTGAGTTGTAAGGTATTCCCACTGTTTGATCCCACTGTGATTCGGGAATACGTTACAATTCAATACACATAATTTTATTTGGTTTTCCTCATATTTTCAACTAAACACATATTTGACTGGTTGTTGTGCACCAAATTGCAGTAATCACAGTCGAAATGGATATAAATTGTACACTTTTCCTGATTCACAGTGGGATCAAAAATGGCGGACTTCCAGTCGATGTCACTGCCCATCCTTTTATCTACTTTGCCCTAAGTCAGTCGGGTGACGATGCGTAACTGCGACAACGTCACTGGCAATAGCAAAAAGAAGTAGTCCGTCTGACGAGACTAAACAAACGCAGTTACGTTAACTTCGTCGCTTTCGTCGCACTAAACAAACACACCCAATATTTACACTCTAGTATTATTATATAATTTTAAGTTAATAAAAATTAAATTTCCTGTATGTAGTGAATTTTTTCGATAATTAATTTTATACAGTTATTAATTTCATTCTGAAAATGAAAGATACTGAAGCGGTATAAGCAGTTTGGGGCATATATCCGGGGTGGCAAATATCCTGAACCTTTGTCAAGAAGATCACGTTTATTGTGGCTATTATTCATCTTAGCCACTATGACGCATTGTTTATAAAAGTTGTATTTAAATACTGATTTTTAACAGTAACGGCATTTATTGTTACCTTACCATTTATTTATTATCTCGACCAACTGAAACACCCGAAGAATTTGTCTCCAACAGAAGGGCTTCTTTCGTATTTGATATCAAGAAAGCAAATTCTCTAATCTTTTTCAATCCAGTTTGTGATATATCAAGGGCAAAAAAAAGTTGGGTCCAAAGTATCCAGTGATGTTCCCCGGTGGTGGAGATGGACATTCTTTTAATCTGAGACAAGTCAAGAAGAGTTTAAATGAAGTCCCGTTATATCACCTAGAATTCGCGTTTTTCGGATTTTTCGTATAACAAAGTCCCTTCGCTCTGTGCTGTATTGATTGAGTTATTATTTAACCAATTTGGAGTTATAATTTAACTTTTTGAGGTTGTTCTGTTTACCTAAAAGTGTAATTTTCCCGGGCAACGTTTGGTCTTCTGCTAGTAATAATATATTTTATTAGTTCATTAAATTCCGCCCGACCAACTGACCTCGACGAAATGAGGTTTGACTGATTGACATCCATCGAACTAACCGCTCGACCTAACTGACACATTCGGCGAAATGACGTTTGATGGACTGACTGCGACGAATTGACGCTCGACGAATGATATCCTTGACGAACTGACCTGATACCGTTGGAGAGATACCCGGAGAGTATGGTGGATGAGGTAACACTTCCCAGGTCAGATTTGCCGTATGCGGACATGAGTTGTCATGAAGAAAAACAACACCATTACGGTTCGCAGAAGCTGGCTGTTTTTGCATGATTTTTTCATGTGTACTTTGAAGCTAAAAAACATACATGTCTTCTATGATAGTTTGTCTTGGATTTTGGGGATCATAATGGACTACACCAGCTGTGAAGAGAATCTTCAAGATGCTCATCACCAGCTCTAAAATTTTTGAACCAATTCTGTGCTGTCTGGTCGGTGACAGAATCGTCACCGAATGCTGTACAAATGTTACGAGCAGCCTCCGCTGCTTTATGGCCAAGTTTAAATTCATACAACAGGCAGGCTCGAAATATTGGTGATGTAGGCGCCATTTACACGTTTTTTCAAAATAAAATTGAAAGTTTTCACTTTGACAAGTAAGTGCAAAAGAATGACCAATCATTTCTTTTTAATGTATAAAAAATTTGCATTATCCAAATATTTCTACGAGAGGATTGTAACTATTCAAAAATATAGGGCGAAGAAACGA
Source organism: Rhysida immarginata (assembly GCA_023313115.1). NCBI lineage: Eukaryota > Metazoa > Arthropoda > Chilopoda > Scolopendromorpha > Scolopendridae > Rhysida > Rhysida immarginata. The sequence continues at coordinate 427,531 of JAHWFO010087178.1, read as the reverse complement.
ATAATCTTCCCCTGGGCCTGATATATCCTTGATAAAGCCGGGGAAAAATGGCGAAACTAGTCGGAAACACTATCCATTATTATTATATATCAAAGTCTCTACTAATTTCATTGCTAGAAGGAATTCTAAGGACTCCCAATTTAACGATCTCACAATCTACACTCTATAACAAAATTATAAGACCAGATGGAAATTGAACATTTTGAACAAATGCTGATATGATTTTAATTTTCACCCATTGTAAACTAGTATTGATAGAATATAAATGTTGTTTATGAACAAATAACTGTTTATTCATTAATGTCTAGTCAAACAACCAAAGAAATAAAATTCAACTGTTTCAAAGTTATAAGAACGCGACACCGATTTTCCGTTTTGCGAATGGAATCTGCGCACATAGTTTAAATTCGCATATTAATAAATTTAGATACAACCAATATATATGTAGCACTAGCGAAGGTACCCGGCGTTGCCCGGGATAAATACACTTGTAGGTAAAGAGAACAATCTCAAAAAATTAAATTATAACTCCCAATTGGTTAAAAAAAAACTCAATCAATACAACACATAGCAAAGGGATTATCCATTCTACTAAAAATACCAGGAAGTCCAGGTGATATACCGGGAATTTATCGAAACACTTCTTGACTTGCCTCACCACTGCTGAGCATCACCAGATATTTTAGACTCAAGTTTTTCTTGCCCCTGACGTAGAAGCTCTTACACCCTCTTGCTCTTTTCGAAACTCCCGTTGTTTAGATGTTGCAAACGCCCATAGAGTTTTTCTGTTTTAGTTGCTGAGTTTCTCCGACCAATACTCGTTCTTTCTCTTTCCTTTCCAGACACATAATTTTTTGCCAATAGTCTGGACGTTTGATAGGGAGGTCAAGGGAGACACGCCTGACTCCTATGCCTAATCAATAGATGCTGCCTTAATAACGTTCTGTCACTGCATCTTCACTTCATGCTCATTATCAATTATTCTTGGAAACGAACGTTCAGTCATCGCATTACACTGGTCAACACACATTTTGCCTCCAATCATTTAAAAGTCATGTTATGGTAAATTTGTTGCACTGATTCCGAATATGAGATCAGTTTTTTCAAATTGGCTCTAGTTTTTGAGATATTTAATATAGTTCATTTTCTACGT
>JAHWFO010087178.1:409404-426368 GCA_023313115.1 Rhysida immarginata | reverse complement strand
TTTAAACAATGGCTACCATTAAAATTTAAACTATTTTTATAACTCGAGATCTTGACGTGATAGGGAAATTTGAAATTCAGATTTGGAATCAGCACGCTCAAATTAGTCTAGAACACCTATCTTCCCCGGTACCAAAAATGTTGTTGACCAGAGCTATTGGTAGTCATTTTATTATGTACACAATTGTTTTTGCGAATTACAAAAAAACTAGAGCCAATTTTGCATTTCACAGTCATATTCGTGTTCAGCACTTTCAACTTATTAAGAAATCGTTATAGGCAAAAAAGTTTTGAAAATTTGTTGCCCAGTGTTATCAGCATCTCAGTTTCCAAAATATACACTGTCTCACAGAATATAATCAAAATGTATTTTTAGGAAATGTTTGGATCTGCTGTGCTATCAAATAAGCTAAGTGATAACCGCGGCGTGGCTCGGACTTTTTGTTTTTGAAATAAATTTTGAAATATTTTAAAAATAAGCACATGAAAGCGCTTAGAATAATTACAGTAAAAATTATTAATGGAAATTTGAATAATAATTTGTAAAGGCTTACAATGGATGGACCTCTCCAAGGATGCCACTGCTAGTCTAAATAATTTCTTACTCACGTAATCTTACTTTAGATGTACACTTGATGTTATTGCAATTCCCTTTCTTCTCTCGATGTCTTGAATCAAAACTTGGCCATTCATCTCTTTGTGCAGTTTAGCGATCGCCGATTCTTCTATTGACATGCTTACCAGTTGTTCAGTACACCATGGAGCTAAAGGAGTGCTTCCTCTTTCGTCTTTCCACTCTTTCTCAATAGTCTGCTAACTCTCCATTATCTCTAGTTACTGATCGTTTTTAAATATTTTCAAGAAATTGTTAAGTACTAAGAACTCTCTTTTCTAAGAACAGCCTGATCATTGCACAAACTTTGCCTTTCATTGTTGGGCATGAGATATACATTGTTGGTCCGTGCTGAGTGTTTGTGAATTGCGTGTTAATACCATTGTTGATACCTATTGTTGCACAAACTTTGCCTTGAATTGTTGGTCATGAGATATTTCTCATTAATATGCCATGTCATGACCATGAATATCGATTTTTTATCGATAATTATTATTTTTCCGAAATCTGAGGTGGATAGTGATCTTCTTCATGCTTTGAAGGTTAGGTGTGCAAAAGTTCATCAAGATCTGGTTAGGTGTGAAAAAGCCCACAAACAAACCCACAATCAAACTCACAAAAACCATCCTTCTTTATATATACAGATCTAGCAAAGGTACCTGCCGTTGCCCGGGATATTTACACTTGTAGGTAAACAGAACAATCTCAAAAAATTAATTAAATTTTGCAATATCTTATAAATAAACACATGAAAATGCTTAGCATTAATACATTAAAAATTTTATTAAAAATTCGAAAAATTTTTTTTTCAAGGCTCACAATGGATGGACCTCTCCAATAATTTCTCACTCACTAATCTTACTTCAGATGTACACTTGATGTTGTTGCAATTTCCACTCTTCTCTCGATTTGATGAAGCAAAACTTGGCCATTTATCACTTTATGTGGTCTAGCAGTCGCCGATTTTTCTATTTCCTTCCTTCTTTCCCATGAGATATTTGTTAGTGGTCCGAGCGTAGTGTGAATTGCGTGTTGACACCATTGTTGATACCCATTGTTGCACAAACTTTGCCTTGCATTATTGGTCATGAGATATATATTGTTGATCCATGCGAGTGTTTGTGAATTGCATGCTGATACCATTGTTGATACATATTGTTGTACAAACTTTGCCTTGAATTGTTGGTACCCATAAACAAGCAAACAAACCGACCCACAAACTTTCTTCTTTACATATATATAGAAGATTTTAGTTTGTCAAAAAAATGTAACAACGCAACAGGGGCATAGAGATGTCAGAGATTGAAGTTCGCCAGAAGTATTTGTGTTTGTTCCCGGGATAGGTTAAAGAATATAATCATGTTGAATTCTCGGATATTGTGAACAGATATTAGTCATGTCATAGGGCGCAAAATAATGATGTAGCTGTCGACGAGCCAATAAAACCTAACGAAACAAAGAAACAAACAGCCAAATTTGGAGTACAACAGGAAGGATTGCCCAGTTTTCTGGATACACAGCACATGGATGTATTTTACTCGATAATATCGAAACATAGATGTTTTAATTTCAAATATCATAGATATAAAACACCGATGTTTTGATTCTATGTTGCATCCCAATTACACAGCCATAGATAAAATGTTGGATACAGTTTTCAACTATTTTGTCGGATTCCAATCAGTTTCATCCGAAATATTGAAACACTTATAATTATAATATTAATATCAATGAACCTTTCTACATTTAGCTAGCTAGATAGCGAGGCATATTTAGCTTTGTCTAATTAAGTGTGCAGTGTGTTGTGGATTGAAATTTAAACACATTAACTGCGAGAGCAATCTAATTTTTATCTGTACATTCCAGTTACCGGTTCCATTTTTGTCTCTGTACAAACAAATCGCTGACGGTAAAGAAAAACGTTTTTTCAAAAAGTTGGTATTTCCTAGCATATTGGATCCATAAACAGTATTGTACATGGGTATAAGATCTGTTCATAAAGTATTAGTACTCGTAAACGATGTCTGTGGTCAGGAATGTTTGCTTGCTACGATTTCCTCCCCGAAAATACTTTCTCTAAAGTGCCATTTCGCAGCGTAATGGTCGCGCTTGCAAAAATAGCAGCCACATTTTTGGCTGGAGGCAAAAGCGCACATAAAATGTTGAACTTCCCAATTGAATTGGACCAAACGGAAAGCGCAGTGTGTCATGTTTGTAGGAATAGCGACAAAGAAAGTATTACGCGACTTCTGCTTAGACGGGGCACTGACTGTGAAGACGATCAGTCATATTGTGTGAGTATTGACGCAAGTTCTCGGATGCTTATTCGACGATCCCCTCTGACTATGACACCCGCAGTATTAATCGCAACTTCCGTTACTGCTGTTGGGTGACCCGGAACTCTGTTCCCTCGATGTCGATCCTCGGCCGTCCTGAAATGTTTGAACCAACGAAAAACAGTAGATGTTGAAAGACCTGCTTCAACATAAGCTTTTTGCAGCATATTAGACTATGCTTCATTGTTACTGTAGACGGAAACTAACTGATACGTATTTCAATTGCTGACACGTATTTCAATTGTTGACACGCTCGATCTTGTGCAGGCATGTACGCCATATGGCGGCCTCTCACAAGGTTAAAACAGATTATTGCTACTGCTAGTACTTTTTGAAGAAAAATGTCAGTGTCATTCATTATTGAACAGCCCTCGTAGTAAGGAACGAATGCTCTATGGGAAACCATAAAGCGGTAGTTAGAACCTAGTGTGATATTAAACTTTATTACCGCCCTATGGGTCGTATTATAGTGCTTTTCTGCGGAGATTTTAGGCAGAATTTGCCTGTAATACCACGAGTAACCAGGGCTGATGAAATTAGAGCCTGCCTAAAGGAGCTAAAACATGTAGCGCAATTTTATACCGATGCATTTAACAATAAATATGCGATTCCGAACAAGAGACAAAGAAAATGGACATGATTTTGCAGATTTATTACTGAGCATAGATGACCGAAGGGAAACTTATTTAGTTTCATAATTTATGTTGTATTGTACCGTCATTGCAAGACCTCATTTTTTCTGTATATGGTGACCAAACGCAAATAACAAACCATTAAAATTTTGACTATACAAAAGGCCTATCTTAACACGACCAGACGGCAGCAATAAACGCTGAAATATAAACATGTGTTCGTGGGAAAAGCTAAGAATACATAGTGTCTTACTTAAGTGAACCAATAGCTAACTTCGTTTTTTCATTTGATCCAACCATATAGGATATACAGGCACAAACTGTGGAACTTTTAAAAGCTTTGAACACAATTTTATCGATGATATCTAAGAGACAGAGGGTGGATCTTAGAAACATTCCTATTCTGACTTTGGATTTTTAAAGACCATTAAAAATAGGGGTTGTCATTGCACATTTCAAAATTCACTTTTATATTCGAAAATAGCGTCGTTGTTTTTGGAAATGGAATACACATAAAACTCGATCCATAAAAGTATAATAATTTGTCACAAGCCGTGAGCAATGAGAGCCTTGACAAGGAAGAGAATAGCGAGCGTCAACAACTAGTACGATAACTCACGAACTAAAGGCATTCGAGTTAGCGAAGCTGCATCTACCAGTGAATGATTCTCAGCATTTAACGTCCAATCCTTCAGCCTCTTTCAGAGAAATTTCGCCGCCACCTCGTCCGAAACCGAAGGCATTCAAACATCTCAGCCATGACCGGCTATGTGTGATTTCGTCTTGGACTCTTGAAGCACAGCAGCCACACAAAGTTTCCGATAGATGTCAAAAGCCAGTGGCCGCCGAACGACTTGAGTTCGCCGTGGGTATCGTTCATCGAGACACAAGAGACGTGCTTCAGCAGTTCACCTTATGTCGAGTAAGCTCGCCATTACACGCAAGGAATATGCTTACCTCGTCCCCAGGACAGACCTTGACAGTTATTTACGGACTGCCAGGATATCCCCGACAACTTTTCGAAGCAAATGAATCTTGCACAACGGAGAAAACGAGAGATTTGTATAACTCATCGCTCCGTGAAGCCTACAATCCTTCGCTGCGGAAGGCATCTGCAACATCGGCCGCGGCATAAGGTAGGTCCACAATTCTCTTTCCACCCACTTTGCTTTCATAAAAAAATGGAATTTTATTTGCCATCACGCTGCATTTTTCTTGATTTCCATAAAATTAGTTTAAGCACGCAAGCATCTATAATTGCGTAGTTAAGTCACGTATCGTTATTCTTTTTTTGGTTACAGTTGCTGCCGTTTTTTACGGTGGTTTAGACAGTCACAAACCATTTACGATTTCCCTGTGGTTAGGCCAGGACCCGAAGTCGGCTTGTGAACTTTAAACGTACGAGAGGACAGATCATTTTCCTCAATGAACTGTAAACTCATGGAAATGAAAATTGGTGAAGTTTCTTATTGGCAATATTACCAAACGTTATTAGTTTAAAGTTTAAATTAAGAAAAGTGGACTTTAATGTTTCTTTATACAGCGGTTCCAAGACCAGTGGTCAAATTTATCAAAATATCTTTGATCAATATGTTACAAACTGCTCCTGTTAATTTACCTATTTCATTAAATCATTATCCTTTTTAATTTTGGGTCTATGCACCCCCGTTACCCTCGTGTTAAAGGGTAACTTTCCTGTTTATTTTGTTATTGTAAATAAAGAGTAGATCAGTAAGTATAAAGCTGTGTCTTGCTATCATTTCAAATATTTTTTATGTTTTCCTTCCACTGATTATCCTGTACTCTGCGTGACATAATTCTTCCATTGAAAGTGCTTTGCTAGCTATTGGTTCACATTAGGTGAAACTCCCTATATATCTCTATCAACAGAGTAAAGGCACAAGAAGACGCTATGAATTTGTGATTTTCATGAGCGCACCCGGTCTTCCTTAGCACAAAATTAATTTAAAAGTCTGTGTTCCTATTATTCTCCTTAGAAATTTCAGCCCACCAAAACTGTCTAAATCGTATGCTATATATTAAGGCGCGATTTTACTGAGGCAAGTTTTAGGCAACTTTCAACTGTAGAAACACGAAGCAAAAAGTAGCAAAATTTGCGGCACCTAGAAACAGGCAATGCTAGAAAATATGTAGTATGCGTCATGTCGTTCAGTGTTGCCTCAGTGGAATTGCTCCTGTAGTTGTCAGGGATTCCAGGGTATCGCAATGGATTGTGGTTATGAAAATAAAATCGACAGTAACGGTAGTGAATTTGACAGAGTAGTTTCAATGAAAGAAATTTTGTATTTTTATGTCAGGGGTTTTTGTGTGTTCCATTTCAAACAAAAACGGACGCCTTTTTCGAATATGAAAGTGAACTTAGAAATGTGCATTGGAAACCCCTATTTTTAATGTGCTATTTTCAGATTGCACACAACATTTGGGAAATGTATATTCTTGATGTTTTTTCGTTTGATCCAACCTTACAGGGTATAAAGGCACTGAAAGTGTGGAGGTTTTAAAGTTTTGAACCCAATTTTATCGATGAAAACAAAGAGACAGAGGGTGGATCTTAGAAACATTCCTATTCTGACTTTGGATTTTTAAAGACCATTAAAAATAGGGGTTGTCATTGCACATTTCAAAATTCACTTTTATATTCGAAAATAGCGCCGTTGTTTTTGGAAATGGAATACACATAAACTCGTCACAGAAATGTATAATAACTTTTCCATCGCATGTACTCTGCTGACTATTGGTTCACTTTAGGTAGACAACCTATATATCTCTATCAATAGATTAATGGCACAAGAAGACCTTACGAACTTGAAATTTGTGGATTCCCTGAATGCACTTGGCCTTCCGTCGCACAAAATTGATTTAAAAGTCGGCGTTCTATAACTCTCCATAGAAATTTAAGCCCACCAAAACTTTGTAAATAGTACGCTATCTATTAGTTGTCAGGGATTCCAGGGCATCGCAATGGAGTATGATTTTGAAAATAAGACCGATAGTTACTTTTGGTAACAGTGGAAACAATGTATAAGGGCAGTTGAAAGTTCATACGAAAACAGAACGAAAACAGATAGACTCCTTCAAATTTTACATGGAGACACAAATTAAATAGTCCATTTATACTTTCGTATTCATCAGCAAATTATAGGCTGATTCCACAAGAGAAAATTCCACGCATCCTCTTTAATTTCCACGTTGGGTATTACACTTACCGAAATTAAATTTAAACAATTTTTAGAGATTTATTTCTTAATGTGCCGCACCGTTTCTATTTTATTAACTCGAATTAATATAATGAGGAATCAAAGTTAGAAAATGCTTATAAAATGAGACCAATTTAACGAGTCTGAATATTGCGCTATCCCTATGCGAGTGCTTTTGACCCTAACACGGCACCCGACTGAAAGATACAAACGTACGATAAAACGTAACAGAAGCTGAAATTTTAACAGGATAGCAACACAAGTGATAGCGTTTTCATACCCCAAATCTCCCTCATTACAAATAACTGTCCCTTCAATTTTAAAGGTGTACAGTTCCCAGTCAACTTACCTTACGCGATGACCATCAACGAAGCGCAAACCCAGACTTTACACGTTGCGGACTTGGATCTCAGTGTCAGTTGCTTTTCTCGCGGTCTACTCTGTGTCTATTTCCCCTGTCTGCGACTCCAGCGACATTTATGCATATATCCCTGGTGGTTCTACAGTTAACATTGTTTACAGAGAATCTTTTGTGTATAAAAAGAAAATCTCTTGTAGTTGTTTTCCTAATGTCTTTGTTTTGATCCTGGTCCAAGACCAGGAGGATATATATAAAAAAAAAAGCATCGGTTTCTGTTTCACTGAATTACGTGTACGAAATAGCGGGCACAGCTAGTTCAAATTAAATAAATTAAACAAATAAGTAAAATACAAACTGCTATGGACAGATTTATACCATGATATAAGCCAATAAAATAAAAGCATGAATGAAGACCATGTGACAACTACAGTATAGGTTTAGACGGAATAATTTTTAGTGCCATGTGCATTTACAGATTTAAAGGTTTAAATGATTATATTATTGAAACTGTGCAGTGTTTACAGTACAACCTTACCGTCCACGCCGTGCTTGTTTTGACAGCCATTCTGTTACCACATTTACTATAGGGAATTTTTAAAGAATCGTCTTTAACGTTAGGGACTCAGTTTTTTCTAACTTGTTCATGAAAACAGTGAAAGCGCCAAGAGCGGCTTTATCAAAAATGAAGATCATGTCATCCTTTATGTAGCTTCTATCCTTTTGCTTTGAATGAGATCAAAGATCATCGCTTGTAGAATTTTTCTTCGCCGCCTACGCCTTTCTTATGGATCTGTCACTACTTCAAGAACGAAATTTAATCCCTGCGAATAAATTTACGCCTGAAATGAGGAATCTCATTAATATTTTGTGAATGAATCATAAAATATTTCCATCCACAGTCCACATCACACACCCATTCTCCCCTACCTCGACAGATCTCGTATTGATTTCTTTCAGTCCGTGATCAAAATTGAAAATTAAGAGAAACACTCTCTTACCTGAGCGGTGACGCATTCCATGTTGTGACATTCGTCTACAGCGACTTAGAGGCCCGAATAACGAAAACGTCCACCGTGTTACAGCCTGCCACCCCCTTATGAACTATTCTGCTTCCTTCAGTGACAGGCAGTAAGGGCCTGACGACCCCACCCATGATTCAATCGATGAACAAATAAAATTTTTCAACAAGCTTTCTCCTACGCTGATGATGAACAAGAAAAATAGGTCTTCTTTTTGTATAGTATCAGCAAAGGAAGAAAAATAAGCGATTAGGAAATAATATTATAAGCGATTATGAAATATTACTCATCTTGTACAGATACAGAACAAGAACTTTTTTCATTTTTGAAATGAAGATACTTGGAAAAGTGAACTTCACTGAATCACCTTTTACTTTTAGAAACTTTTATGCATATTCGTGTAAACCAATAGAATATCCTGAAATGCAAAATCTAGCATAAAAACAATAATTGGTATGGAAAGTACAAGCAAGAAAACATTAATATGTAGGTATTCTAAATACTTGTTTAATCTATTCACGGCCATAATATCTCATATAATCTAACGAAAGATTTGTGAAGGAGTAAGAGAGGGTGAAAGAAGTGAATTATTACAATAGAAAAAGAAATGTAAATGTGAACTAGAAAAAATATTATAGTTCGCAATATATAGCTTACACAATATCGAAGTGAGGAAAATATAGCGTAAAAGCATTCAGAGATTTTTTATTTGCCTTATTTAAATTACTGTACTATCATATTTCTATAAAAGTTGGAGCAACTCTTTACCAGAGTAAAAATAAGAGTGGTGGAGATCGTAATTGGGACGGTGCCATTGCGTCTAACGGAAGAAAAAAACGCTCATAATGGAGGATCCACCCTTAGTGAAAGAGGCTCACTCGCATTGATCCCTCATTTCCCTATCACTACCTTCATTTTTTACTAAGATAGTTAGAAAAAATTTTAAATGAGGACATTAAAATATTTGAAATTTTATTGTCATTATATAATCAAGAATAATGAGTCATCGAATTCCGATTCCTTCTAACGGAAATAGATTTAATATATAATATTTTAATGTGTGAAATGTTTCAAAATTATTATACAGGATGTCCAAAAAGTCTGGTAACATGGAAAAAATCTCAAAGCTGCCAGGTAGATGAGATCTGATGAGTGTGGTTTATAGATAATAGTGGGGTGGGGAATTCAGTGCTGCACTCAAATTTGACTTGGACGCCCAAATTTAAGGTCATCCATTTGCTAACTCGAAAATTATTAAAGATAAAGTAAAATTTCCAAGTGTACCCAGTAAAGCAACACCACGATAGTCTAAAAACTATTTTTAATCACACCCTTCCCCTTGAAAGATTTTGAGAAAATGGGCGTGAAAGAGTCAACAAGGCCAGGTTGGCTGAAGTTTATAACACATTTGAATTGCAGTGAAATCAACCTTAGCCAAACTGGCCAACCCAACCTGAACTTGAATGACTCTTTCTCGTCAAAATCTTTCAAGGGGAAGGGTGTGATTAAAAATGGTTTTAGACTAATATGGTTTTGACCTAACGGGTAGCAATCGGAAATTTTTCTTTATCTTTAATAGTTTTCGAGTTAGCAAATGGATGACCTTACATTTGGGGTTCAAAGTCAAATTTGACTGCGGCAATGAATTCCCCACCCCTCTTTTACCTATAAACCATACTCATTAGATCTCGCCTATCTGGTAGCTTTGAGATATCTGCGATGTTACCAGACTTTTTGGACACCCGGTATAATGTATCACATATTTCATATAGAAGTTTTAACACACGGAAAAAAAAATTCCTGGTTAGTTCCGTTCGATAATGGCATCGTCGCTATTGCTAGAGAGGTCAATTTTTATTCAATATTCTTCATCGAAATTAGTGGGTAGGTTGTCTTCCCTTTGAGAAGAGATCTGTACGCTTTTGTCACACAGTTACGTAGAAAAACGTACAGTCGGGTGCATAAAGGTTTTGACCTAAGTCAAAATTGTTCGGCTTCCTTACAATATTTCAATTCAATGAGGTTACTTTTTCCAGGTATCTAGTCGAGCACGCTTACTATGGAACGATTCCATTAAGTTTTTGCTTAGCATCGGGGGAAGGCAGGTTTTACGTCACGTGCTCAACTATTTTGACAAAAAGATAGTTTTGGCTGTCCTTATGAGAATTTTTGTTTTATTAATAATCAGATAATCTATTTGGTTAATAGTTTAACATAAATGGTGCACTGTATCGATATAATTCTATGCGTGATCAAGAAATAAGCTGATGTAGCGCTCGTTATTATGTGATGCGAAAGTGATTTACAGGTGTAAGTGGAAGCTATTTTCTTTTGACTGCTTGAAAGGTTACAAGTCTCATTTTTTGTATATTTTGTGTATATAAAATAATCAACGACAATTATGCCCAAAACTATCCGAATTTTTTTTTAATTTATTATATAACTAGATGGATCCCGTCAAAATTTGACGGAGAGCAACCCATCTTATTATTAATCCCCATCTCTTTAATTAAAAAATAATAAAATAAAAAATTGTCAGAGCCTAAATATCTCATTATGCACAAAGAATAAGAAATGAGTTAATATGTAAAATCAAAATAGCTTTAAACTAAATTTCTCTGAAAGTATTAAACTTAGACATAAAGTGTCAGCGTATAAAGTGATCAGTTTTTAAAGCTCTTTCTAAACAACATTTAACATAACATTTTCAGAGTTTTTCAGTAGTCACAAGGAAACGTCATAAAATGATCAAGGCAGGATTTTCTTTCTGCAAATCTTCAGTTTCATTAATTCAAAACAATGATTGAATATTATCTCATTACAACAATCCCTGGCTTCTGATGGATTGTCGTAATATTCTTTGTTGGCTTCAGATGCCCATGCGCAGAAGTGCCAATTTTGCTCTTACAAAAAATGCTTTGCGTTTTAATATATAGGATTATATATTTTAATAGTAGAGAATATTAAATGATTTGAACAAAAGAGGATTTTTGTAAAAGTAACGGTGGTATGAATTAGTGTAGTATATTTTATTAAAAACTAAAATATAGAATAAAGCATGCCATGACAATTAACATGACAAGTTTTTTAAACCCTCAAATAAACAGATCGAATTGCACACTAGGATGAAAAAAATTTAATCTGTTTATGGGTTCTTTACATACACCGTTTAAAACTTAGACGAAGTCAAAAACGCGAAAATGAACAAAAAAAAAATGTCTATCCATATCGGATTCGAACTATCCATATCGGATTCGAGGCAGTAGGCAGAGACTTTAACAGCCGCTATCGCTTATTATTGTCAGGAGAGAGCCCGTGACGAGCACATCCCAGGCGTATACCTGCTACCCTATTTTCATTAAGAAGGGACAAGTCAACACATATTTTTTAACTAACCTCACAAAAACTGTTGTTAATAGTAATTTGGATGCTTTTAGATTTTTTTATCACGTCACGTTTCCAAGTTATACACCTGGAGACTTCTATTTTAAAGTAATGGGTGTGAAGTTTATCTGGCCCGAAATACTGATTAATTTATATTTCATTAAAAAAAATAAAATCTGTGCATGATAAAGAAATTTTAAAATTATATTCGTAATCAGCAGAAAAAATACTATCAAAAACACCCACTTGCAGTTGGTTAAAAGAAAAATCTTCAATTTTGTTGGCCAGTGTTGGTTAAAATCCTTAAGACTGATTAAATTAAAAATTAAATTAATTGTAATGCGATCTTTAAATACACATATATACTAAATGAATTGCTTATTAGTTTTATATAAATGTGTTTCATTAAAAACCGCTGCAATTGTACTCTAAATCCGATTTTAATCAATGACAATATATGAAATGGAGTTTTAAACAATCACAGAGGGTTAACCGTATTATCCGATAATGAAAGGAAAACCCGATGATGCAATGCTAAAAATTATCGTTATACGTTTTTTTCAGTAAAATATTTGGTTAATGATGTTTGTTTACATGACCGAACATACGTACTTGTTTGTAGTATAGGGCGATCCAAAAGTCGCGCATATCCAAATTCCATTGTCTATAAATAGTGTAATAGTTGAAAAGTTTCAATGGCGACTTTGAAATTGTATACTTTTACAACATATACTCAACATATTGTAGTATAGGGGAGCCCGACCTGATGGGCTTTCACTGAAAGCACAACTTCAGTGAAGTTAAGAAACTACAGGCACGGCTAGTCACTGGATTGGCGACTCATCAGTGACTGACGATCTTCACCCCCCCCCCCCCGGCTGCTGTGACCGTCATACAGCAGTCGTTATTCCAGGTCCATCCAGAGACCCAACTCGCCGGCCTCAGGCCATTTAGGCTCTGGGTGGACGTATTGGATTACAATGAATAATACAAAAATACTATACCAAATAGTATTACTTAATGTCGTCTGGTTTTTATTATAATTTCTATGTGGGCGGCTTTTGGATCATTCTGTAGCATATCACTAAGGCCTCTTCCACATCCTCGTTCTAATCTTATCAGTGTTCTTCATTATTTTTGCTATGATTTTCGGCGCAATGTTAAGTTCTTTGGCCAAATATATTTTCTTTGCTGTTGATTTCTCTACATATCAAGAATTAATAAGTTCTGATGCTGTGTCAGATCGTTGAGTTTCCTCTTTTGTGATGTAGCCAAGTCGACAATGTTTATGAAAAATCAAATGTAATGTTACGTGAAACAATAAATCAAAATGCATTGATCAGGGCTGTGAATAGTGCGTATTCTGATCAATGCATTTATACTGAAAGAACCAATCAAACAATTCCAGATGTTTTATTTTCAATTCATCATGAAAAATTTTCTCTTCCCCCATCTACAGGTCGGTTGAGATATTGGTCCAAGCATCAAGTTTTTACCGTTACTTATTCTTCTGACTCAAATCATAATATAAACTGTCTTAGATTAAAAATCAATCAGAGATATTTGCAACAAAATTACTTTACAATAAATTTTTCATCTTTTAGTATGAATTTTATTCATTTTATTCTTATTATCCGGAATAAGTTTTAAAATCAAATTCATATTAACTGATCAATTTTGTATTGAAATTGAATTCACGCGTTTGGAGCCAGAGAGTAATGTATAATTTGTATTATTCGGATTTGTAATAAGGAGGTTCTACCCTATCTACATTTCGATAACAAGGCTTCACATGGTAAGGCTTTAATTAGAATTTAATCTTAATTAACCCAATAATGAGATACCAAGAGGATTTTAATGCTGACAGGAAATGGAGAGAGATGACAACTCAAATAAATTGATAATCCAATTTTAATTCGATTCAATTGAAAATACAATTAATTGATTGAATTTTAACTTTTAAATTCATTATATAAAATCACTTTTCAGCAAATTCACTAAGTATTAATTGAACTGATGTAGCAAAGTCCTCACTCCAGTGGTCCTCCTTCGTTGAAGACAAATGTCTGACTGATTGAAAAGACGACCATCGACTTCGATAACGGCAACCGATCACAGTGAATCAACAAGGGGGCCATAGCTACACAAAAGAAAAGACAACGATTAATCACATGTCAAAATCTTAAAATGAGAGGCACAATTTATATAGAGAATAAATCTACTACAATCTTAAAGTCAATTCTAATTATTAATGAGCTTCAGAATTAGAATGTAAATTCAGTACCCAACGGGAACAGGTCAGAAGCCAAGCGTGGCTCGCTGCGTGAGATCTCACTTTGTGCATGCTTGCAAGGTCGACGACCCTCTCGATGGCCCGGTCAGGCATCCCTCGGAGAAGTAGATTATTGAATGCCTTGGTGGATATCGTGCCCTTCAACACCTCGGATTGGCTGGCAGAGATTGAAGGGCCGGTAGGGACCCTGAAGTGCTCCCTGGGTCTCAATCCACAGCACCAGTGTTGGTGGGATGAAGTGATGAACGAGAGCTGTTGAGGTAGGACAAAATTCTGACTACTCGGGTAGGTATTCTGATATGCCTAAGGTGGGCGAGCGCACCTCGTCGTGATCCTCACTCATGTCGGAATCGGGTCTTGATCATGAAAAAATCAGAGTTCAAATTATAATATATCTTAGTCCTTGTCTTAATCTTTTTCGGCACCGTTGAACTGCAGGGCCTTGCTTCGCTTCCTTCGTTCGCATGGACGAATATTTCCTTCGGATCTCCTTCTGTCAGTCGGCAGAGTGCGAACGCTTGTCTCCGTTCTTCGCTTTGTCGAAGAAATATCGTCCATAATCCTTTCAGTCGGGCGCCGGGCTTTTCTTGAATAGCGTTTACCTGAGAGAGAGTCGACTGAATGAACGAATGCGGAATTCTTATCCTATGTGACCCACGCGTAGAACCTTCTTCTTCCTGGGCTCGAAATCCATTCATCTTAGGATCCTTTGGCTCGGTCGTATTGGATTCTTTGGTCCTTGAGTCCTTTGGTTTCAGCTTCAGTCGGCTAGCTGCACTCTCTCTAATGTTGGTTTCCTTTTTCTCATATTTATACGAGCCTGTAATTAACCGATTGGCTATGCAATTATGGAACACCAATTGGGTAACGGCTCGTAGCTTCGCTGCTCTTTGAGAGATTCTACTTTGCCGGGCAGGCCTGGACTTCTTCGTCGCATTTTTTCTCGCGTGCTCCAACTTCTTCTTTTTCTCATTTTTCTTGTCATATAGCTCGATTTTCTTTTCTTATCACTCTGGCGATATGACATAAGGTCATCTTGATTAGCGTAAACACAGAAAAAAGGGGGAACAAGATTTTATAAGCATAAAGGGGCAATAAATGCAGTTAGTGATTATCGTATTCATTTACTGTCAATCATAGAATGCAGTAACGCTGTCCTAACGGCTATATTCGGGATCTGGCCATTTGTTTGAATTAATGTCATGTTTTCCTCTGCGGCCTAATTGTTGGTAGGTAACGATACTGTTCCTAGTAAGGCTTTGCTGTATTCTAAACTTTCTTTCTTTTAGATAAAATAAATAAATAAATCGTAAATATAAAACTGGCGTATGTAACACTTTTTGATATGAGCATTGTTCTTCTGTAACGATAAAATTAATTAGGTATTCTATGGATCGGCCTGGTCAATGAATCCCATCATGTCCTGTGGTCTTATGTGTAAAAAGGTCTTTCCATCGCAATGCTAAGTATGAAATAAAGATAAACAAGAAAGATAAGAAAGGAACTACGCAGACAACTGTACGTCTGGTGCAAAATAAACCGGGGCTTTATTATTCAAATGCATTCTCACTTAAATGACATAGCAAATTAAGGAATAAACCATATGCACGGGAATCTTTTCCTGAAATTATTGAGTTTTACAAAATTTCCGTTTCTATGGAATTAATTGTCTTCAATATAATCTTCTAAGGTAAGCTTAACGTCCAACTTTATGTCTTATGAACTAATTCGACACCTTAAGCACGTCGAACATTCGTTCGCCTTCTTTCATTAAAAGGTAAGGGAAACCGCGAGAGACACTCCGGCCAGTTCGAGCTTTTGGATTGAATCGTCATTTCTTGAGTCGGTTCCATCATCAAAGCTGATTATATTGTACTCTTCCTTCTAAATTCGAACAGGTTCTCCAAGTGCATCTTTCAAGCTTGTCGCCACTGGGCGTTCAGAGAAAAATAAAAAAAGCAGGTAAATATGATTTAAAAGATATTAATATCAATAAATAAAGAATTTAGATGTGACATTGTCTATCTTCAAACACTCTGTAAAGGAATACTTAGCGCTTGCTAACAAACTAATACAAGTCCATTTGTTTTTATATATTCACTAATTCATCCTAAGTTTTTTCATTCATAAAGTTTATCTTTATTCTTTTATATTTTTATGATTCCTCGAGTCATATCGAGAAGAAAGCAGGTAAGTTCTCTATTCTTCAACATCGTTCCGCATTCTTTGAGTACTTTCAATATACCTCGGAGTTCAGGTAGGTAATTCTTTATCGTTGTCACGTGCAGTGAAACTATTTTGATTATAGAGACAGAAATAAAGGGAGGGATACATAAGTCATAAAATGCAATACACTTTTATTGGAACTACTCGTTACAATAGGATGCATTGAGTTTTATATCTTAAAGAGATAAGGAATTAATATTTGAATTTCTATTAAACACTGTTACAAAGCACTGTAGTTAGATGCAACTAGATAACAATTTGGGAGCACAATACCCACGTTAAACTTTAACGATAGGGTTACCATATAGTATTACTTATACTTTATGATTTGGGAGCTACTAGCTCGACTGTAATGTTCTTTGGCTTTAAATAAAACACCGAAAACAGCACACATTCAATTAGCTCTTAATGGTGACTTCAAATAAGAAGATAACACACTGAATTGCACTGAGTTTGATATAACACTCGTAGCACTATCTTGAAAACATACACGGTATAAATTACATACACTAGAGCGTCAATAAATTAGTTAATTTGAAGAAGCATAGATTGAACGCTCGGCAATAAAGTTGTTAGGTCTAATGAGTAAATCGAAAGAAGTGGCTCTTTATATATTTCGTAAAGGCCAGGTCGTTCTTAGCGAACGTGTGTCTTGTGGATTCCAAAAATTCTTATTTTATAGCAAAGGGCACACTTTCAGTTTCAAGCAGGCCTATCGTTACTAGAGCAATGTCTGATTAGGCCCGTTCGTTAACGGTAATGGCTTCTAAGCTCGCAAATAGAAAATTGTCAAAACGAGGCTCACCGGTGTCGTTGATATTATTTTTGTATATATGTCCGTAATGTTCGGTCCCTTGAACGATACCCAAATCGCTTGATAGAT
>JAHWFO010087178.1:377361-394404 GCA_023313115.1 Rhysida immarginata | reverse complement strand
AGGAAATATACTTGAGAGAACTTTCTAAGAATAGAATTTTGAGTAGAACTATCTCTTTCCTCAGAGCAAATTGATTTTTATTGACATTTATTGAATTTTGCATGTTATCTTAGATATAAGTACTTGGGAATTTTAATATTAACTTTCTTCTTTCGTGTTAAGATCTATCTACTTTCTTTTCATTTAGATTTAAGACTTTATTTAATTTTGTATCTCATTGGTTTGTTTATATTTGAATAAAGAGAACATTTGTTTAATTCCAAACCTTGCTTTCCTTATTGAAATAAATAAGTCACAACCTGCCATTTTTTCTTAAACAACCTAACCTATGTCCTTGATTTTGTATATTGAATTTATTTGAGCATTTTATTGAGCTAGCCGTCTTGGAATTCATTACATTGGATTCTGATTTAGAGAAGAAAGGGGGGGTGGTCCACTCAAGCTGATTGAGGTTGCATTGGCACCCATTGTGTGAAATCCTAAAATCAACGACATAAGGTTACAATCGATAATTATTATTTTTCGTAGCACCAATTATTATACGATTGGAATAAAACTGCAGATTTGTATAAGATACAAACACACCCACAAACCCAAAAACAAACAGTCTCCTTTATATACATATATATCTAGCAGCCGCACCCAGCATTGCCCGGAGTAATTACAGTTATAAGCTAGATAGAACGACATCAAGAAATTAAGTAATAAATAAGTCTCCAGTAATTCAATACGCTTTTGGATTTGAAGAGTTGAGTTAATGTATGCTTTCTTATCGGTTACTAGCAGAGGTATCCAGAGTTGCTCGAGATAATTACATTTGTAGGTAAAGAGAATAATCTCAAAAAACTAAATTGGTTAAATAATAACTCAATCAATACAAAACAGAGCGAAGGGGCTATCCATTCTACGAATAATACGAAAAGCAGATGTTCAGATGTTTCAAATGACCGTATAGCTGTTTCTGTTTTAGTAGCAGAGTTTCTCTGACCAATACTTGTTCTTTCTCTTTCCTTTCCAGACACAATGAACGGATATATATACTTAGAGAAGGACGAGACACAAGAACCCTGGAATACAATAATTAATAGTTAGTAATAAAAATATAAAATGAATAAAAAATAAGATAAAATAACCAAAAATAAATAATCAAAAATCAAAATAAAAAGCTGACGTTTCGGATAGAGACTATCCTATATCAAAGCAAAAAGGATAATTCTCTAAAAGCAAATAGAATATTAGAGAATTATCCTGAAGTTATGAAAGTTGTACAATCGACAATCGAACAGTGAAGTGAAAAGAAAGACGCGAGTGGTCCAGGAGCCAAGCTCACATTGCACGCTCGCCTAAAGAGTAAACCAGAGGAGGTACACTGAACTGGGTAAGAAGCCTGATGAACCTCTTAAGTCCTCCAAAGAAGAAGTCCCCAGAAGTGACGAGAGTCAGATTGTAGATTGACTTATAGAGTCCCCAAAAATCAGCACGATCTAAAAGATCCAATAGTTGGGGAAGGCGGCGTTGTTAACGTCATCAAAGCGACATCCAGGATATGGCGCGGTCTTCGAAACCTGAGGGGATTCTTTAGCATGTTCTTCATAGGTGTCTGGAAAAAGGTGCCTACTAAACGGTGCCTAGCATGAAAGTTGTACTAACGGACGGGTTTATATATAGTTTCCATAGGGAATAGTAATACGGTATTGGCTGGAAAACAAGAAGAGAACAAATGAGATTAATGAGAAGAACTGTTGGGATAGGACAGGACGGAGGACAAATAGGAAATAGTAAGAGAGCGGCGAGAAAAATGCAATAGGACAGCACATATGAAGTTAAAATTATAAAAAAGTTTAGGAATAATAGGGTGCCTAGCAAAAAGATTTCGTAAAATTCCCTGAATTTTCCTTGATTTTTCCTCAGCAGACAAGAAAAGGCTATCATGAAAAAATATTATTGACATTGTTCAAAATTTTATGATTTTATGATTCCCTGACTGTTCCCGGTTACAAAAAGAATTTCCCTGACCGTTCCCGGTTACAAAGACATCCCCTGACCATTCCCGGTCGCTAGTCACTCTGTAAAAGAGTACCACATTTAAGAGTGACCGGGTCAAAGCAGCGTTGCCAAGTTAGGGGATTTCCCCCTTAATTTAGGGGGAAAATATCTTTGCAGGGGAAAATTTAGGGGGTAATATTTTTAGGGGATTTTTTGGGGAGAAATATTTTTTATTTAGGGGGTACTATTTTCATTTAAAGTTTCCGGCGCGAGAAACAATTGAGCCAATGGAAGTCCAATTGAGATTGATCCAATGGAAGACCCGAGCATCAGTGACGTCATATTATTGTTTCTGGTCCTATGTTCTTATTGTAACGGATACAGTAGCCATTCTGGTTTCGATATTTGGCACTGGCCTGCTATTGGTGCTTTATTTGTATGTCTTAGGTATATATAAGCTAGATTAGTACCCCCTTTTCAGGTATCATTTCATTACTCTCATTTCTCAGTGCGCCCTTTTCAGGGAGGTATTCACCTTCTGTTACGTCTTATGTACTGGTCCCTGGCGTTGGAAATAATATTCCCGTAAACCAGTACATCAAGACGCTCATTATCCTTCTGGGTCCCTGGCATTGGGATTAATTTCCTCGCAAACCTGACTTGTTCTTTTTTCCTAAAGCTTGGTGCGTCCTTCATACGAGGTTATCCCCCCCCCCCCGTGGGTCAAGGGATTGCGCCAATATAAAAGGTAAAGACCCTCCTAAATTTATTCGATGCGAAGGCCAGCACACATCGAGTTATACTAAGTGACCCAAATACCCACAAATTAAAAGGAATAGAACTTCCAAAGTAGCTGAAGGAAGAACTTTTGCTGTGGTTGCTTCTACTTCTATGGTAAGGGAGTCGCTGACCACGACGAATTGGTTAAAATTCAAAGATACCTGGGTAACCTAATGGATATGTTAAAAGATAGTCAAAGGTCACTGAAATAAAGGAGTACAAGAAGCCTATGAAAAAAAGTGAGCAGGGACGGACACAAAATGAACATAGAGGTAGAAAAATATGAAAGAACATTAAAAAGAGGAAATAAAAGGTAAAGAAAAAAGGGAAAAAGAAAAGGAAAATGGCCCAGATAGCTTGCGACAAATTAAGGAATAGCTGAAGTTGGTGGAGGATATGGGAAAGGTAATGAGGGAATGGTGCATTTGCTAAGGTTAATGCCATTAGGGATGAGGGAATTGAATTTCCAAATAAAAAAAGACTCGAAGTTACTACGAAGAATATAAAGGCCGATGGCCTGTAAAGAGTGAACAGGGGAATTAAAGTGTTTAGCGACAGGGGTATCAGCATTGCTAAGGATGTCGAATTTATGTCCGGCAAATCTCGCATGTATGGTATTGCCTGTCTCACCAAGATAGTGTTTCTGGTATACTTTGCAATGTAACTGGTAAATTAGGTTGTGAGAAGTGCAGGTCAGGTTCTGGTTAATTTTGAAAGTAAAGGAGGAAGCACTGCTGGAAATGGAGGTAGCAGGGTTAAGAAAATGGCAGACGCCACAACGCTTTTCATTGCAAGGAGAACATCCTTTAGTGGAAGTGCGTGGTGTAGCAATAGCAGCATGGATCAGAATATCTTTAAAATTAGATGTCCGTTAAAAAGAAACTTTAGGTGGTTCTGGTAGAATGGAATGGAGAAGAGGAGAGTTGTCAATTATATGTTGATGTTTCCTTAGGATATTCTAATACTATTGAGGGTTGGATGATAAGGAAGAACTAACGTATGTGTTGCTATGGCTGGAGAAGGTTTAGGATTGTTGTTAGAACAGGAATTGCGATGTTTATAGATAGAAGCACGTATGACAGATTTGGGGTAGCCTCTTGCTTTAAGGGAGTGGGTAAGCACGTTAGCATGGAAGTCCTTGTCAGACTGATTAGTGCATATTCTATGGATGCGAGTTAACTGACCTAAAGGGATGTTATCCTTGCAATGGCGTGGATGGCAGCTATCATAGTATAAGTACTGGTGCCTGTCAGTGGGCTTCTTCTTTTTTGTAACCGGGAACGGTCAGAAAATTTTTTTTTTTTTGTAACCGGGAACAGTCAGGGAGTCATAAAATCGAAAATTTTGAACAATGTCAATAATATTTTTTCATGATAGCCTTCTCTTGTCTGCTGATGATCAGGAAAAATCGAGGGAAATTCAGGGAATTTTACGAAATCTTTTTGCTAGGCACTCCTATTATTCCTAACCTTTTTTATAATTTTAACTTCATATGTGTTATCCTATTGTATTTTTCTCGCCACCCTCTTACTATTTCCTATTTGTCCTCCGTCCTGTCCTATCCCAACAGTTCTTCTAATTAATATCATTTGTTCTCTTCTTGTTTTCCAGCCAATATCGTATTACTATTCCCTATGCAAACTATATATAAACCCGTCCGTTAGTACAACTTTCATAACTTCAGGATAATTCACTAATATTCTATTTGCTTTTAGAGAATTATCCTTTTTGCTTTGAGAAAGGATAGTCTCTATCCGAAACGTCAGCTTTTTATTTTGATTTTTGATTAATTATTTTTGTTTATTTTATCTTTTTTTTTATTCATTTTGTATTTTTATTAATAAGTTTCCAGACATATTAATTTTTGCCAGTCGTCTTGACGTTTGATAGGGAGCTCAAGGGAGACATGCGTGACTCCTTTGCCTCATCAATAAACGCTGCCTAATTAATGTTCTCTCACTGCATCATCATTTTATGCTCATTATTAATTATTCTTGGAAACGAACGTTCAATCTTTGCATTATCTGCATATCAGTTTCCAAAATTTTATAAACAGGTATTTTTATGAAATGTTTAGATCTGATGTGCTAATGTCACGGAAATCCCCGATCATCCTAGATCACGACTGTGAAATCGGGCATTTCCGGACACGATAGTTTTTCCACTCAGAGAGATTGGAGGAGCGACGAGAGAGGTTGGTCAGCAGCGGGCAACCAATAGCCCGCGAGGGAAAGTTTTAAGTGAGAAGCTTATCCAGGAGAAGGAGAAGAAGGAATGGAGAGCGACAGGAGGGCTGACATCTGAGCCCACTGGAAATTCGACGAGGAGTAACCGTTGTGGCCGAGGAAGAGGGCTCTACTGCGTGGGAAGGCAGACGGACAGAAGAAAACGTACACCGCCCGCGTCTCCAGAGCGCCTGCTGAAGGAAAACGTGCCACGCAATGAAGTCTCGGCGGCGGAGGTTTCATCAACGTGGCAGGAGGACCAGGATAGGAGTGCTTTTCCACAGCATGGTCCCGTACAAGACTCTCCTCAGCAATTCAGAAGGTCAGTGGCCAAAACAGGCTTTTTGCTTAGTGCACGATAATTATGTGGCTTAAATTCCGTATAACACGACCTGCCTTTATGGATTTGTGGAAGCGTGAATTGCGCACTTCATCCGAAATCAAGTGTGTGTAGCCGTTTGGCATGTGCAATTATTTTTCACGCCAGTTAGGTTTTGCAATAGCCTACTATTAAAGGGAAAAAAAAGTCTGCTAATGCTGTTAGTGTTCCGTCTTAGGAAAAATATTAATTCATAAGGTTATTAGCTTCAGTTAATTAAGTTGTATATTCTGTGAAGTCGGTATGACTTATATTTCTGTGTTATTCATTATCGTAAAATTTTATGTTCTAGAACGTGCCTTATAAATCTTTCCTTTGGATTAAGGACTATCAGCGGAGATAATTTTTGCGGATTTGTGAATTCTTGTTATTCTGTCTGATTGAATAATTATGTAAAGTTTATTTTATGGACTGGACAATACCGGCTGTGGATTAAAATTTGATGCATTGCTTGGACTATAAATGTTATGCTGTAGATGTTATTTTATTGAACTAGTTCTTATTGTGTGTGAACATTACGTTGTTGTCAATTGTTTTTCACGGGGCAATTACCTAAGCCATTAATGAAATGTTCATGTGGTTACTTTGGATAAATATAATTGTATTTAAAAGAATATCGATTTCTATGATAAAGCAGAAGCTTAATAGATTTATGTGCTACCATTATTTAAATGTTTGGAAATTTTAACCTTGGTAGTTTTTACATAACTGAAAATTATATTTTGTATGCTAATTACCATTGTTGCTATTCCAATCCGTAATAGTACTTTTGTTTACTTGGTAATTACAGTTATGTTGGATAGATTACATACATAATTGCAATTCCTTAGTAGTTTAAGAAGATTGTAATTGATTCCTACGTGATTATATGTTGTGTATCTTAGCAACCTAGAGCTTTTGTGTTTATTAATCCACGATGAATGATTATGGTGATGGAATTGGTTTCCTAAGTATTGTTCCTTTATTATCTGAATTGTTAGACACTCCCATTAACTATTATTCATGAGTATCAATGCTATTAAGCAATTTTCCATTTGTTTCTCTATTGTTATTAAATAAACCATTTTGTTATTTGTTGAAATCCGTTCATTGTACGTGTATTTATTTCCACTGCGCATATCTGCTCCAAGCCAGTTATATTGAACGATGCAGCTACCAAAGCTAGGAGATAAACCTGGCGTAGCTGGGACTTTTATTTTTTGATTAAATTTTGCAATTTGAACAGATGAAAACGCTTAGAATTAATACAGTAAAATTCTTAATAAAAATTCGAAAAAAATTTCTTAAAGGCTCACATTCGATGGACCTGTCCAAGGATGCCACTGCTAGTCTAAATAATTTCTTACTCACGTAATCTTACACTTGATGTTGTTGCAATTCCCACTCTTCTCTCGATGTCTTGAAGCAAAACTTGGCCATTCATCTTTTTGTGTATTCTAGCAGTCGCCGTTTCTTCTATTTACTTGCTTACCATTTACTGAATACAGCACGGAGCTAAAGGAGAGCTTCCTCTGTCGTCTTTACACTCTTTCTCAATAGTCTAGTAACTCTCCATTATCTCTAGTTACTGATCATTTTTGAAGTTTTTCAAGAAACTGTTAAGTACTAAGAACTCTCTTTTCTAAGAAAAGCCTGAATAACAAAAATTCTAACCATTATTAAAATTGAAACTTTTCTATATTGCACAAACTCTGCCTTGCATTGTTGGTCATGAGATAAATATTGTTGATCCTTGCATATGTTGGTGCATTGCGTGTTGACACAATTGTTGATACCTATTGGTGCACAAACGTTTTCTTGCATTGTTGGTCATGGGATATTTCCCATTAATATGCCTTGCTATAGCCATGAATATCGAGTTTTTATCTATAGTTATTATTTTTTCGTAATATGAGGTAGACAGTGACCTTCCTCATGCTTTGACGGTCAAGTATGCAGAATTTCATCAAGATCGGATAGATTTGTATAAGAAACAAACAAGCAAGCAAACAAACATCTTTCTTAAACATACCCTCGCCAATATATAGATTAGCAGAGGTACACGGTGTTGCCCGGGTTAATGACACCTGATGTCGTCAGCTGTCCCCTGAAAAAATTGACTGCTTCCTCTTACCTTTCATTCTGTCTCAATAGTCGGCTAACTCTCCATTATCTCCAGTTGCAGATCATTTGTAAAAATTTTCTAGAAAATATTAACTCCTAAAACTATCAATTCTAATTAAAGCTCGAACATCACGAATTCTATGTATTTTTACAAATTGTATTCTCAGAATTGGGATGGAACCATCATTCCTTCTCCCCCCCCCCCCCTGGTTCGCTCCATACTAAAGAAATGGACGTCCTTACTATATCTGGGACCTAATTTCTACCAGCTTTCCGATTTCTTATCGTTCC
This sequence comes from Rhysida immarginata, assembly GCA_023313115.1. Classification (NCBI taxonomy): domain Eukaryota; kingdom Metazoa; phylum Arthropoda; class Chilopoda; order Scolopendromorpha; family Scolopendridae; genus Rhysida; species Rhysida immarginata. The sequence goes on along the minus strand of JAHWFO010087178.1, from coordinate 386,640 downwards.
TCGGCCTGCGAATATCATTTCATACTCCCACCCCAGCTGCTCGCACCCTGAACCCGCCCACCTCCATCACCTCCGACAAATATTCCCAGTCCGGAGTTTATCGCCTGAATTGTGCGTTTTGCGATATGTTCTATGTGGGATTATCGATCCGCAATATTGCATTGCGTTTCAAAGAACACCTTGACTCGTATAAGAAACGGGACCGTGTCTCTCACTATGCTAACCATCTCGCAGATTCGGGACAAACTTTGAAGACACAAGAAGAGGTTATGTCTGTCTTGCACATCTGCAATAAACCAGAAAGAATTGCCACCCTCAAAGCGAAGGAAATATTCAAGGCCAAGAGGTCCACTCCCCAATTGCTTCTGAATTGCCAGACGGATTTTTAATGTGTATGCAATACTTAGTTCTTTATCTGATCTACTATGATTTTCTCGCGTTTTCTTTTCTTTATTTTATGTTTCTTCTGCATTTTGTAAATTTTCTTACCCTTTTATTTTATTTTGTTGTTTTTATGTAAATGTTGTTATTTTTATATGTTCTCTTTTCGGTCCGCGTTAAACCAATCTCTGTACAATTTCTTTTTTGTATTTTTCAAAAAAAAATTTGTATTTATTTTATTTTATTCTAATGGCCATTACATCCATTACATGACCATATTGCACACTTTGCCCAAAAGCCGGCGTCACCCGGAACGATGTTTAACCTCTTGTTGTCTTGCCTCAGATTAAAATGATATCTATCATCACCATCACTGGCTACTTTACACCCATCTTTCAGTTAAATTTTCCCTTATCCATGACCATAAGCTCATATATCCTGCCCTTATTTCCTCTTATATTGGAGCTTCATCTAGAGCTCCAATATAAGAAGCTCTAGATGAAGCTCTAATTGTTCAATGTTACCAATGCCCGGATAAGTTATATCCTTTAATTGCAGCGTTGCTCTGATCTATATACGTTTTTTTGCCTTATCAAAACACATAAATTATCGCCATTCTTCTGGACGTTTGTTAGGGAGTTCAAGATAGACATGCGTGACTCCTTACCCTCCTCGATAAACATGCCTTATCTATGTCTTGTCATTGAATCATCATTTTATGTACATTGTTAACAATTCTTGGAAACGAACATTCAACCATGCAATCCTACCTTCGATGTACACTTTCGATGATTCAAATCTCTTCTTGGATGGCAGTGCTTGTACGGGATCGTTTCTGTCTGTTGTTCTGCAAATCCCAACAATCTGAATGGGATTATTCACTACTAAATAATCTGTTGTTGCAATTACCACTCTGTTGTCGATGTTTTGAAGCAAAACTTGACCATCCATCATTCAGTGTGGTCCAGCAATCGTCGTTACTGCTCTTGATATGCTTGGACGGTCAAGAGCCAACTGAGAACTTCGATTACTACATGATCACTCAAAACTTGGTCAGTTTCCCAATATTCTGGTAACTCTCTTATCTCCAGTTAGGGCTCATTTTTAAAGATTTTCCAGAAAATGTTAAGTTCTGAGAACTATCAATTCTAAGAAAAGCCCGAATAACAGGAATTGTATGCAATGTTACAAATTAAACCTTATTTATAAAGCACAAACTTTGCCGTGCGTTTTGGTCATGAGTTACCTCTTATTAATATGCCTTGCCATCATCAAGAATATCGATTTATTATCTATTATTATTAGTATTATTATTATTATTTTGAAATCTGAGGTAGACAGTAACCTTCCTCATAGATCAAGTGTACTCAATTTCATCAATATTTGAATAAAACTGTAGATTTGTATAAAATACAAACACACCTAGAAACCTACAAACAAATATTCTTTTTTATACATGTGTATTTTAATGACGGAATTAGCAACTGTTTCTGCTGTCACCATTATCACTGAAGAACAATTCTTTTCACTTTGGAGATGAAAAGTTAAAATAATTGTTCGGGAAAACTCAGATTTTTTATGTAAAAATAGATATAATTATATTTGTAAGTAATTATTCTATTTTTTCTATTCTTTAAGTTTTTTTTACTGTTGTGCAAACAGTGATTGTTGAGTATATATTGTTTTAATAAATGTTAATTAAAAAATCTCCACGTGATTATCATTGTCTGCAGCTAGTTGTCCCTCGAGAATAATTTTCGTGATCACAAGGATGTGTGTCCCACTATTGTTGATGTTCTTTACGGGGTTACTGATTTTTTATTTCAGATAGACCACTTCCAGCTTCTGGCTTGACCAGTCGTCCCTCCTTCTGGTCCTCCACGTCCTTACTAGCCTGCAGCATAACGTTCAACTTCCATTTATCATTTTCATTCCAATGCTCTGCATATTACTCCTACCCCGCCGTTCGATATTTAGTTACTTATTGAATTTCTCACTTTCTCGCGGCAACCATGATTCTTTACCGAGCAGCATTGTTTTGCTACTTTACCCGTAAGGTAATAATGAAATTTCTTTTAATGCTATTTCAACAATAACGCGCATAAGGGACGCCATGCTGCACATTTTCAATCTTATTCCCCATTAATAATTATGATTTCGCAGTCTTTCTTTAGACATTAAATGGGAATTGTGAAATTTTCTTTCCTTATTCTTTAAAAGGAATTGATCTGTCTCAATTCTTTTTATATTTAATCTCAATTCGCTCAATGTAGCGATTAATATTTCTCGTTACAGTGATTTGCTGTATTTATCATACCTTTAAGTATTTCTTTATTTTATTCCGAGAATATTTTTCTTTTGTAATTGAGATCGCAATGCCTATTCCTCAATTAAATCATATTGTATAGAGCATTCTTTTGTACATAATTTTTGTATTTTATAAATAAATATCGCAATTTTTTAAACCAAAATATGTCTTTTAACGAGCCACGTTTACTCTTAAGTTTTGGGGTTCTTTTTTTTTTAAAAGTATCACCCATTAAATTCTATTTATTTTTGCTTCCCCCTCTGAACAATAATGAATTGACAATAACTATATAACTGACGTGATTGAAAAACGTAAACTCCTTTTTTTAAATGAAAGTAACAGAAATAAAATTAAATTAATAAAAACAATCTTATATCGACATATAAGATCAGAATTCTCATTGATGGCCGATGCAGTCAGACGTCTGTGATTTTTGCTCTTAATTGAAGTGGACTGCACAATATTTATTATTCACCACATCTAATCATCTAAGATAACAAAAATTTCACTTTAATTATTAGAGCAAGTTATCGTCATTATTAATGCCGCCTAAGAAAAATAAAAATCGATCTGGAAGATAACCTACCACCCGGCAAACGACAATGAGTTTGCCCCCAAGAGCCAGTTGGACGATTCCATAGGCCTGTCCATCGAGCAAGGTATTCGCAATTATTTTTCGAATTCTTCTTCCCTAGACTGGCTAGTGGACTTAATTTCTAAGAAATTGATCAGCAAAATCGATCAAACTTTGTCGGATATAACGAATAGAGTAGCTACGACTGAGTCAAGATTAAATGAAATTTACTCAAACCTGTATTGACTAGACTCCGCCATTGATCTCATTAATTCACGGGTACCTGAATCCAGCACATTCTCCAATACAACTACAGAGTCACAGTTAAATTCACTCAAGACCCAGGTTGACGACCTAGAGCAATATACTAGGCATCTAAATATAAGAATCTCGGATTGCTTGAGGATCCTACCGAGTACATAATGTGTAAATGTCTGGATCTATTTTATTCGAAATTGGAGATTTCTTTAAATCCATTGAACATCTCGGCTGTACACGGATTTGGCCCCCGAAAATCCATAAAATCTCGGGCTATCATCATGAAATTGCCATCCACTCTACAAAGGGACCTTATCTTCAACAATCGTTACAAACTCCGAGGTTCGTCCATCACTAACGTGGAAGATTTAACCCCGGCGAGATTTCATCTACTCTCTGCCCTGAAATCAAAATTCGGCCCAAGAAACGCCTAGCCTTTCGACGGGAGAGTGTTGAGGAAGGACTCGGCGGGGAAAACAACAAGATTCCTTGTCAAATAATGTGGAATACAATGATTATTTTTTTCTTTTTTCTGTTATAATTTTTGTTTCTATATTATGATTCAATTCATTAGATAGCTTGGTTTCTTTGCCCATGCTTAATCAGTGGAAATTGTTATTCACAGCTGCATTTTCTATTCTGACTTTTTTTCTTATTGTATTGAATACTTTTTGATAAATTTTAATTACTCCCTATCTGTCTCTAATTTTTGGCTCTGTGTTAATTTTCAATATGTAATTTGTATAATCTCATTGTTTAGTTCTCGCTTTTCTTCCTTTCTCCACTTCAATTTTCTCATTCAGCTTCACCTTTCGGTATTTAACATTTAACTCATATGTCTTCTAGTTCTAAAATAATCTCCCTATCTGAACTTAACATACAACTGGCGAATAATGTTCAACCTTTGTCCGTTCTCCCCTCCATTTTTTTGTTAAGTTTAAATATACTAAGTGTAGGCGCAAATTTTTCCTCTTTTCTGACTTCCTTGTCACCGCTTAATTCCCTGCCGCATATCGTTTCCTTTACAGAAACGTGGGCTAAGTCTTTGTTTCATATTCCCCTGCTCGATGGTTACTCTTTCTCTGCGATATATCGCAAGAATAAAAAAGGGGGAGGTAACGCAGTTTATTTGGCAAATTTTTTACATTATATTCAGTGCCCAAAATATACGGAGATCTCAGACATTGAAATATTAATTTTAATTGTAAATAATAAATAATATGTCATTTTCTGCGTTTATCTCTTACCTATCTTCCATGATTTCTGATAGGCAGTGGCTACGTACAGTGCAACCTTGTACGCCTTCCGTTCACTACAAAGGAAGCGACAACATGTACCGCCATCTACTAACAGATTCAGATTCCAAACTATTTCAAATTTCGAAACAAGCAATATGGCAGATTCCCATCGCTTAGTGGAAAAATGCAACGTTTTAAACAATTTTATCTTAGCTTCAAGCAGCTAATATGGGATAGAATGAATATTGTTAATTGCGCCGATCATCTGCAAATCAAGAAAAACTACATTTACTTCAAATTTACTAGATCTATATATCGGTCACTACGCGTAGATACCCTCTCCCCTCAAGCATTCTCTTCTCTTGTCGTAGGCTACGCTCCTGTTAACTCGAGTTAGCTCTAATCGCTTCGCTATCTAAATTTTGACTCTACTGCAATTTATTACATGTAATCAAGAATAGATAAAGGAGGTTCATCTGTTTCTGATGTAATTTTAGTGAAAACTATTCAGGGCCTCCAGCACTGTTTTGAGAATCAGATTAACATTAACATCCTTGATTTTTTAATTTTTTTATTCTAAGTAATGGATTTGTAATTATTATAATTATTCATTTGGTCAAAAGGTAAAAGATTCATTATTATTATAAAAAATTCTTATTTTTGTTATAAATATTTACTTATTGAATAATAGTTGTTATTACTTGTCATTTTACAGTTAAAATTAAGAATTTTACAATTTCTTCATATAAATTTTTTTTAAATTTTTTATAATTATTATTTTGTTTGATACTTCCAAATATAAATGCCAAATAAATTATTATAGTAAAAATAAAAATAAAATAAATTATAACAAAACCCACTTAATATTCACTGGACGTCTTTGGATTTCCAACATAAATTTTAGGATGCAACACTTTGTTCTTTTGCGTATTAATATTGGGATGTCCACAATAGATCAAATGCAGGATGTCCACTGGTGGAAACAAAGAAATTAATAGAATAGCTGGTCATCCAACCGTTTTAATGTCCAAAGACAGCTTCAGTAATAAGATGATAGTCACTTTTATGGCACAGTAAAAGAAATTAAAATTTATAAAACAAACTTAAGTATAATTAATAGAACGTTTTCGAGAGTTATCTTCTCTCATCCCCAGTTATAGAAATTTAATAAGTTTCTTTGAATTAATCATTGTTAAATGTTTATAAGCAAATATTTTCTTTAAGAAGAACGAAGAACCGCACCGTAAAATTCATCTAATGGAAATCCAAACACGTCTAGTGAATATTAAGTGGATTTTGTAACAACTTATTTGATTTTTATTTTTCCTATAATAATTTATTTGGCATTTATATTTGGAAGTATGAAACTAAATAAAAATTATAAAAAAATTAAATTTTTTAATATTTTAAATTTTATTTTGAAGAAATTGTAACATTCTCAATTTTAACTATAAAATGACTTGTAAAGAACTATCATTCAAGAAATGAATATTTATAATAAAAATAAGAATTTTTATAATAATAATGAATCTATTACCTTTTGACTACATGAATAGTTATAATAATAATTATAAATCCATTATTTAGAATAAAAAAAAAATCAAGGATGTTATCTGCAGCTCAAAACATTGATAGGGACCCTGACTAATTTTCACTAAAATTAAATCAGAAACAGAAGAACCTCCTTCATCTATTACATGAAATAAATTGCAATAGAGTCAAAATGAAGACAGCAAAGCATTCAGAGCTAACTTCAGTTAACAGGAGAAGAGAATGCTTGAAGGGGGGAGGGACATTTACACGCTGTGACCGATATACAGATCTAGTAAATTTGAAGGAAATGTAGCTTTTCTTGACTTGCAGATGATCGGTGCCGTTAACAATATTCATTCTATCCCATATTTGCTGCTCGAAACTAAGATAAACTTGTTTAAATCGTTCCATTTCTCCACTACGCGATGGGAATCCGCCATGTTGCTTGTTTCGACATTTGAGTTAGTTTAGCATCTGATTCTGTTGGTAGATGGCGGTACAGCTTGCCACTTCCTTTGTAGTGAACGGAAGGTGTACAAGGTTGCACTGTACGTAGCCACTGCGTTTCTGATATAAGCCTCTCCTCTAAAAAATCATTATACTTGGCAGGAGAGGATACCCTGGGGTCGCATATTAATGAGGTGGGCGTGGCCTAAAATGAGCCAATCAGCATGCATTATTCATGTCATGTGACAACCCACCCCTTCCTGACGTCACAGGCGGACATTTTCAGGTCACCTGATGGTGTTTTTCACATGACATCACAACTAATGTGATTATTTTTAAATTTTATTTTTCATTTTAATTTTTTATCTTAATTTTTTACCTACCATTTTTCTAATTTCGGGTGTTGTCATTTCAGGTGTGTTCTTTATTTTTGGTGGTGGTCCTTGTTTTGGGTGATGGTCTTTTTTTGAGGTGTCGGTCCTCTGTTTTGGGTGTGGTCCTTTTTTGGTGTGTTGGTCCTTGTTTTCGGTGTTCGCCCTTGTTTTCGGTGTTGGTCCTTGTTTTGGGCATTGGTCCTTGTTTTTGGCATGGTCCTTGATTTTTTAGTGGTGATCCTTGTTTTGGGTGTGGTCACTCATCTGACTATGGCCATCTCGTTGTTTAATGACGTGATTGCGGGCATGTTCTGACTCCTCAGGGCTGATGATAATAAAATTAATTTCATATTCTTAGTTATGCACCGGGTGTTGGGGCTTCACTGCAAAAGGGGCTTTTTGTGATTTTATCTCACAATAGAAGTTACTCAGGGCGTGGTATATATACCTACTAAAGTGAGGCGTGTTATACATACTGCCACCTCAAGCTGTTTTTACCTAATTACTAATTATTATTTTGTTTCTACCACAACCAAATTTTTCCTGTATTACTTTACACTCCCTTCTAATTAACTACTTTTGTTTTAAGGCACTCAGTTTGTTTTTTAAGTTTCAATTAATTTTTAAGAAATTGCATTGCATTGTCTCGTTTGAGTGGTTTTTTGATTGCTCCCACAGCCTGATGCAGGGTTTGACAGGTGCCCAATTCGCATATACATGCTTATAAATACAACTAGGTCACACAGGCGATAAAATACAACAAAGGTGGGCTGTTTGAAATTTGTTTTATTTTCATTTTTGCCTCTCTCACCGATTGCCTTTGCTCGCATGAAGGGTTTTTTTTCTCAGGGTTGTACCTGGTTGAAATGTTAATATAAAAATACAAATTTCACATTTCTCAATGCTGGTGAGGCATACTTGACTCTCTCTCTCCCTCTCTTGACTCTCTCTGAGGACAGCCTTGCCTCACAGTGGTTGATAAACGCGTTGTTTGATTCCTCAACCTCGCAATATTCAGTTACCAACCCCCCTCTCTCTCTCTCTCTGTTTCTCCCTCCTCCTTCATAGCCAATACGAATTTGCAAAAATGTTGCTTAAAATTGTATTCTAAAATTTGTTTTTGCTCTCTCTCTCTCTCTTTCTCTCTTTCTCTTACATTATTCAACTTTTTCTGTTCACTTATGGTATCAGAATACGAGAGTGATATACTTTGTACGCTTCGTACTCTTGATAGTGCAAAAGCCTGTATTCAATGTAAGGCTGTGGTCACAAGCGATGATTTAACATCATTCGCCACAAGTCATTATGTTCTCAATGTCGCGCGCTTGTTGGTTTATTTTACAGCTTGAATTTTTATAATTTTTACTTAATAAAGGCTGTACGTGGACTGTGCTTTCGTTTTGCGTAACTCTACAATTCACGAGTTGGTGATGTTCGCGTATGCTAGCATCATGATTCCTGGGAGGGCGCTCACAACCACGTTGCTTCTCGGGCATAGTTTCTCAAATGCGTGTCCTTGATGCATTGTTTTTTCTGTCTATTACACTGATTTTTACTTTTTAAGGCTTGTCATGGGTTGTATGCTCGTTTCACTGCCCTTTTACGATGTTTGCAAGGTGATAGACGCAGCACATGTGTGTGTTCATGTGTGGGTAGTGGTTGCTAGGTCACGGCCGCTGGGGCATCATTGTTCAGCGCGTTCGCTCATGGTTGCATTGTTCACGCATTTGTGATTGCTAAACACACTGTGTCTTCAGCCAAAGGTATATGTGATATATATTTCTGTACTTTGTCAGGGTTACTCAGCTGTTTCATCATTTTGTTTTTGTTTTTTATCCTAATTAAAATCTCTCACGCATATTTGCATGCAGTTGCTGTCGAGGTGATCGCTCGAGGCCTAACGAGCGTGTACCACGACATCAGTTGCTATGTTCGACGTTCAGGCTATTTCAACTAAAAATCTACGTATCTAACAACCCAGGGTATTTGAAATACGTTTGTTTGTGATGCATTGACGTTTTAACATTACTTTCAGATGTAAATATCAATAAAAAACTCTTTAGCCACAACAAAGAAATAATGGAAAAATACAACCGTAATCTGGAGAATCCTTTCGGTAGCGATTGCTACCATCGTTCAGCAGTCCAGGAGTAAACTAATCCAAAT